>OMLM01007587.1:391972-412248 GCA_900302695.1 Helostoma temminkii
GATTAACGCAGCGGGAGAAATAAAGGTGGAAGAATTTCAGAAATAAAAATAAGCAAGCCAGCAAAAAGGAAAGTCTTAAAGTCCTGCATCTGTAAATAATTTAGGATTTCATGCTCATAATATAAATTTTAAATGACACACCTATAGTACAGTACATACAGTATATGATAAAGTGAGCGACATGTGGAATGATGAAAGGTGGTTTCTGTTAATAACTGTTCTGTTAATAACAAATATTATAGCTTAACTTTTCCAACAGTGGTCGTGAGTTGATACAGAACTAGTGCACTAGTGAAAAGATAAAGTAGACACTGCAGTGTTGTGTCCTTGGTGCTTGTCAGGCTGATATAGTGTAGAAAGACAATTCCAGATGGGAAACATCTGTCACAGGGATTACTTCTACTTGTCTCAATACTTAATTCTCCATCTGTAAGTGTTTGTGTGTGGTGACTTATCTGGAAGCTGATTTGTATTTGTGAAAGAAAGAAGTGGACACAGATAACACAGATGTTTAAACATCTGTGATATCAAAAAGAATTTTCATTTATGCATGTGTAAGTTTTTTTTTTTTTTACAGATTTAGGGAAATTGGGGGTTAAGTAAAGGAAAATATTATTCAGAATTATGTATGACTTTATGTTTAATTAATCAGTGCATGTTAACTTCTTACCTCCACCTGGGCAATCACAGCACTACTCAGCAAACCACAACAGACACACACACACACACACACAAACACATGCAAATTTTTTCTAGGATTGTATAACCATGAGGAAATACTGTATATATTCCATTGATCAAGGACTACAGAGTTTTCTTTTTCTTTTATCATACTTTCACTTTTTTGGCCAGTTCGCAGCTTATGCAGAAGAGGTGAAATGCAAAATTCAAAAAAAGGAACCAGCATTAAAAAAATGGCAGTACATGAATTTTTAAACCAGGAGAGGTTTTCTGAAGCCGTCACCTACACACAAAGTAAGAGTGTGGCAGTGAACCATTACATTTCTGGTCACTTCTGGCTTTTACATGCACAAACCAAAGTGGAGACTTACATTGAATTATTATATCAATTATATTTCCAATGTGAAATCAAATCCTACGACTGCAATAATATAATCTCTAAGACATATTTTTACTCATTAGTTAGTACTCACCATAGTATGAGCAGAACACTGTTCTGAACACTTACTTATTTATCTTGTAGGGAAATAAACATCATTCATTTATACTGCATTATCTCTCCTAATGCTTACAGTGTAATTTGCTCTAATTGAAGCTGCCCCATGAATATTCATCAGCACCATTAAACACTAATATTCTTGTCAGTACCAGAGTAAAAAAGGAAATGGTAATTCTCTGCTGTTAGAGAGAGATCGTAAGTTTTATTAGGGTGTTATAATACAGGCGAACGCGCGCCCACACACATACACACGGGCAGCCAACATAAACATGCTCATTAAAAAACAAACCATGCTTCAGAGGGCAGAGCACTAATTTAAAGTGAGACTGGACTGGAGCCGCTTGTGTGCATGTCTTTATTTCCTTGTGTGGAAAACTTTTTGTTAATAAACTATTATTGTGAGTGTGGGTGTGTGCATGAGCGTGCGCATATATTGGTTTAGGTTTATCTATTTAAAGTAATCATTAAAAGAGGAAGAGAATCAATGTTTTGCATTCATGTGAGTTACAGAGGTTTGAGCTTTAAAGGAATGGCCTGCTCCTGCTGCCATTCACTTGTCAGTTACAGAGTACTGCATCAGTTACTCCACAGTAACATGAGGGCACGAGGAGGCAGGGAACGAGAAAGAGGGGGAGAAAGGCTGACAGATGAGTAGAGTGAGGCAGAGAACGGAGGGAGTGGCACAGAAAGGCAGGAGCAGCTCATGTGTGTGTGAAAGAGATCAGAAATCTGCAAAGAATCAGCTCAAAGAAGAGAGACGTCCCTCAGTGACAGATCTGAAACCAGTGAGAAGACATAACAGGGGCAAAGCCCCTTTAAGAAACAGAGCTGCGGCAGCAGATAAAGACAAGACGACAGGGTAACAAAATCGTGAAATAAATACAGGAACTATTACTCTCTGGGTTGTTTGACCAGGCTGGTTTCCACGGTGTCAACATGGGCGCAGTGGTGGGCACTTTGACCATGCAAACCAAGCAGAGGAGACCATCCAGAGGTACGTCAACATTAGTCAGAAAGAGATGAAGAGAAGACAAAAGAGCAACACATAGACAAAAGTGAGAGAGAGCAGAGACAAATCACCTCAATAGAAGGAAAGAAAACATTTTAATAATAATTAGAACAAATTGTGATTGATAACATTTCTAATCTGTTTCTATGTCATTTTCTTTTGTATTTTTTTAAGTGTTTCTGTGAAATGACAGTGTTGAACTAGCAAGTCAGTCAGAAAACAGAATAAACAGAATAAGAAGCTATACATTTTCCAGATGTTACGCACATAGCAAATGGCATGTTAAGTATATCAGCTGAAAGCATTTGTGATAATTTCTACATAGAAGAGGGTGAAAAAAAAATGAAAATAAGAATTTATGTTTTCATGTGATAAAAAAAGAAATAGGAGAATCATGAAGAAATCAACATCACTGCTCTACTGCTGCTGAGGTGTGAGGTATAACAAATGTACTGTGGTCATGATGAAGAGATTACAGCGCATTACAGTGTCCTTGAATATAACTAGAGAGGGAAATCACTGCCCTGACCCTGTGATTATGCGCTTTGTGTGCATGTGTGGGTGAGATAGGGCATGAGTGAATGAAATGGGAACGGGGTGCAAATGAGGGTTCAGGCTCGAATTAACACGCAGCTCACATATCATACCTCTCCCTGGCCTTATGCTTGAGAACCCCGTTGTCATGGAGACTGCGTTGTAGGGGCACAAGAGGAGACTCTGAACAATACTCAGGATGAATGATGAACATAGCAGCGTGGGATAGAAATAAAGTAGATGAAGCAGCAAACAAAGGTTTTACTCTCTGACAGGAGACATAAACCTTTCGAGATCAGGTGACGCTCTGTGTTTGTCTTTAGTCATCTTTGTTTGATAACAGCGTTTCCAATGCGCTGGGGTCACCCTGTATTTTCAGCTTCATTAAACGTTGTTGTGTTGCCAGCTGTGCAGAGGTTTACTGGATAAGACATGATAGAGAATTCTTCATCGATCCACAGGAGGAAATAAATATTACGGCAGCCACCAGTGTTGCAGATACATGTGTGGTTTTTTAAAACATCAGCCATGGCATGAATGTAAAGAAAAATTAAAAAATAATAACCGTAACTTAAAGGAAGAGTCCAACGTTTTGAGAAACGCATTTACTTTTTTCAAATTGATACTATGTCTGCAAGAGGATGGAGATGAGTAGCCGTCAGCTTAGATTAGCACAAAGACAAGAAACAAATGGAAACAGCTAGCCTGTGTATGTCATGGTTGATCAGTACACAAATCAGAGCATTGTAATTATAGTTTTATGGGGGAGGTTTGAACGTGACTGGACTTCCTTTGAGTTTGCATAGCAACCAGCAGACACTCTGGGAAGTTACTGCGTCAAACAAACATAACATAACCTGGTACTAAGTGAGCTTTAAATGTGCCTGTACTGCAGATGAATTGTGTTGCCTTTAGTCGGACTCCAGTCAGCTGTTTACAGACTTTACACTTAAACAAACTAATCAGCTTCTGGCTGTAGCTTCGTATTTACTGTACAGACATGGGGGTGAGATCAATGTTCTTGTTTAAATCCATAAGGCAAGATGTTTCCAACAACATCTGTCAGTAGAGAAATAGAGACACTATTTTTAATGAGCATGTGAACCCACAAACAAACTTATAATGCTATTACAAATAAGTAAGATGCTAATGTAAGATGCTTTCTGGTGCTGTGTTAACACTTGGATAAACTTGTGCACTGTGCACAAGTGAATCCAAACCATGCTACACTTGAGCTATTAACAGAATGATCAATCTTTAAAAATCAACCTGTGACATGCTTCTATTTTCTCCATCATTTCATCATGTAACGCTTATTGCTGAATGTTTCTGTGCTTGGCAGCTGTGATCTTTATCATTTTTTATATTAAAGCTGGTACTGAGGATGTTAGTAGAGAGTCTGCAGCATTTCTCTCCGTGAGAGTTTTAATAGGACAATCTTATGTGGTATGATGTTTATTCTCAGCGAGCGTTCCTCAGGTGGTTATGTCTAGTTAGCTGTAAACTCCTGAATTCAAAATCAGTATGTAAATTTTCTCATGCTGTTGACTCAGAATCGCTAGATGCTATTTTTTATGCACCACAAACATATTGCTAAATTTTTTTCCGCTCTGTGTTCTCTCTTCACCTTTTTCCCAGTCTGTCATGTTTCTTTCTCTCTTCCTAATTCACCCTGTCTCATTTTTCCTCTAATCAACACCTTCTCTCCCTGCTTCCGTTTCTCACCTTCATCTGCTTCTGATCACACTATTACATTTGCAGGAAAGCAAATGCCTCCTGACAGAAAACAACACCCTCGTTGTTTGTTCATTTATTTTGTCATGTGGTGAGAGGCTTTTTTTCCTCTCACCACATGACAAAATAAATGAACAAATTCTGTTTGACACCTTTTTTTTAATCAGTTTGTGCAGTTAATACCCACCACAGCTCACATTTATCATGGCTGTCGATCTCCATGACAACAACAGTCAGGGAGATTGCAACAGGAGGATGCTTTGCGAAGATGGAGGGAAAAATACAGAGAAAGCAATACATGACTACGTGTGATCATTAACTGACAGCAAATATTTGAAATATTCTCTCAGAATCTGCTAATATCAGAATGAATTGCTATATTTGCTTTTAGTTTTCCATGCATGTCATCTGTCCAATTTGTATTTGCCTCTAACATATTGGGGTTGGAACATGGGTTGAATCTGAAATGCACTCCATGACAAACAGGATCCTAATAAAAGCAGTTCAAAGACTAATGTGGAAGCATTTACTCTTGTGCAAAGAAACAGTAGCTAATTTCAAAAATTGTAAATTTAAAAAAATGTCGCTAATTAAGAAGCTATCGTTGACTACAGGTTATGCAGGTTAAGCTGCCTAAACTTGGGTGATATAAAATTCAAGTTAAGATCAAGACAGAGTTTCAGTGTCGAGGATTAATCTTGACACCACTGATGAATTGGTAGAAATGAGTCACTGTCATTATCCAGCGAGCAGGAGTATCATAGCGTATTCATTTTAATCTCCCTTTCTAAAGACCTACTGAGCCAGCTGATGCCAACACAGCTACAGAGCTTGTTTGGAACTATGGGCGTGCATACATGTGAACATTTGTCAAGTCATTAACGTATTGCTGCTCAGCTTTCATTGTGGAATTAAGCAGGATTTAAAATTTATCCAGGGATAAAGCAGATCATATCACATGAGCTCCACAAAAAGCAAAACATACTGCTTAGTACGTCTCAGGGCACAGCTGGGATATAAAAGCAATATTGCAAGTTACAGTGATCACCATGTAGAAATACTTCACATTTGATTTGTTCATTATTTTTTTCTACCCTCCACTGCCAGTAAACACAACAAAGACACTTCCAGAAAGTAATTATGTGGCAGTTTTCTCTTGGATATTTGCTCATGTTTGTGAACTCACTGGTGTGTGGACTGTGTCCACAACAGTTAGTATTGCCGTTGACAGTAACAATGACAAACCCTTGCCCACAATGATGCGAAGCAGAACTCTTCACATCATTAGACACTATCCATCTCCGCGGTGCCTGATATGCAGCACCACGTTGCCATTAATAAAACCACACAACCGCAGGGGAATGTATTTGTCAAGTACAGCTCTTCTCAAATAACATATTTTTTGCTCTTTTCCCCCTTAGCAATTCTCTTCCTGCCTCTTCCTTATTCGACTGCTGCTTCACTGTCTACCTCCACAAGCGCTCTGCTCTCTTTTCTGCTGTCTAATCAGATTCTTGATGTTTCCTGCCAACTTAACATTCTCATGCTTCGCTGAGTTGTCTCTGTCTTGTGAATTACGGCTTTCGTATTTCTAAAGATTAAGAAAAACACATACCATACAGGAAGAGATCTTGACATGATTCTGAGTAAAAAAAAACAAACTATTTGCTATCTCTTTGTTTTCCATGTAGATAAAATGGATGATGAACTCGAGATGACGATGGTGTGTCACAGGCCTGAGGGTCTTGAGCAACTGGAAGCCCAAACTAACTTCACCAAACAGGAGCTACAGATTCTATATCGTGGTTTTAAGAATGTAATCCACACTTTCTGATTTTATTGTATGATACTGAGATACTTTTGTATATATATATATAAACAGATCACACGCTGTGTATATTCTAAGCTATCCAGGCATTCAGATCATTTATATGTGAATGCTTGTCAAGATCGCCATCTTAGTTTAATGTGGCAACATTTAATACCATGATATTTTTATAATTAGGATGAAATACAAATTATAGCATACAAAGTATAACATCAGCCTCTTCTGATGAGGATTTTATAGTTGTTTAATAAGTTATGAAACAAACTGCCTTTTCTGAGCTCATTTAATATGGGCAGTGGGAAAACTGTTCCATGGTCTGTCAATTCAAAATATGACATTTTGACATAACATGGGACACATACAGCTTCTCTGAAACTTACTGGTGGCAGCAAAATGTACAAGTAATCAAATAGGTTTTTAATTATCAAATATTTTTTTAATCTGTTTTTCTTTACCCTTTTGGGAACAGGGTTGTAGATGAAAAGTCATCAGGGTGTCATCAGTGTAATCACTCTGTAAAAAATACAGCATACTTCCCAGCATCTATTTCATCAAGCTTCATTATTTACCCCAGAACTCTTTTTTACACATATGAAAAATATCACATAATGACAAAGCTGTCTTTCTGATGAAAATTCTAAAATATTTAAAGAATATAAAGAATTTATATTCTTTGTTGCATCTGTTTTTCCAAACAGATAAATAACTTACCAGAAGTTAAAACTTTAAATTATGATTTAATATGTGACTCCAACTTAGAATAAGTTAACAGAAGTAAAGTTAAAAAAAAAATAACATGGACAAACTGGAAGCCTAAAATGAAATGCAGTCTGTGACTTTTTAAGCAGTGTTACTTTAAGTCATGTTTTTATCCCACAGGAGTGTCCAAGTGGAGTGGTTAATGAGGAGACGTTTAAACACATTTACGCACAGTTCTTTCCTCATGGAGGTAAAGTGCAATATTTGTGAGTCCTGTTCATTGATCTGTGGAGCTTTTTGGGAACAGAAAACCTTACACATTTGTTTTTTGCGTTGCAGATGCGAGCATGTACGCACATTATCTTTTCAATGCATTTGACACCACAAACAACGGCTCCATTAAGTTTAGGGTAAAATAAAAATATTTCGTAATCGCATTTAATATAATGTATTTCTTTATTTCTATGTTATATGATGCTTTCAGAATCTGAATTTACCCTGTTCTATTGCTGCCAGGATTTTGTAATGGGACTGTCCATATTACTGAGGGGCACTTTGAGGGAAAAGCTGGAGTGGACATTTCATCTGTATGACATTAACAGAGATGGCTACATAAACAGAGAGGTGAGACTGTGCTGGCACATGTGATGCAGTATTTACTGTTCTGACTAATGTCTGTGCCTCTCCATGATGTGAATAAACCTGTTGTTTCAGGAAATGACTGAGATTGTGAGGGCCATTTATGACATGATGGGAAAGTACACCTACCCTGCAATAAAGGGCGATGTCCCACAGCAGCATGTGGATGCCTTCTTTCAGGTTATCTTTAAATTAACCCTTTTTGTTTACTTATAATAATACACACATTTATTTACTTATATTGTCTCTGATAATCTAGTAGCTTCTATTATGAACTTCTGAAGTTTCATCAAGACAGTTCGTATTTTGTTTAAGTTTTCAGACAAGGCTCACAATGATTAAAATGATTATTCTGTGTATTGTGTTGTAGCGTATACAGCTTCTGCATGCAACACATTGCACAATTTCATTTTGGTACTGATTCACTTTCACATTTCTCCTCAGAAAATGGACAAAAACAAAGATGGAGTGGTGACTTTAGAGGAGTTTATTATAGCCTGTCAGGAGGTATGTACTGTGCATACATGTTCATCTGTTTACCTTATTTCTTCTGTAATAATAGCAGACAATACTGTGAAAGTAGGAACATGTAACCACATGGTATAAATACAGTGTTAATATATTTAAAATTTGAGTAAAGTTCATCCTACAGTTGTGGGAACAGTATATGCCACATAATAACGTAATATTCACAAGTCTAAGTTGATTTAAATGAGGAATTAAATAATTAGAACATAATAAGCATTAAAAACACTCTTTTAACTTTTAAAATTGGTATAAGCTGCTGTCTACATGCAGACGTGTTAGTTTCATCACTCCGATGTGACAACCTGTCTTCTCTCTCACCAGGATGAAAACATGATGAGATCCATGCAGCTGTTTGAAAACGTGATGTAGGACAAGTGGAAGTGATGAAGACAAAGATGTGGAAACGAGAGGGCTTGGTGCGAGTGTGTCGTGTTGATGCATATGTACAATACATCCAGTCTCTCCTCCTGCTCTACCCATCTTGTCCAGGTGCGGTCTGGATACAGCCAGAAACCTCCACAGAGACTTGAACCAAGAGACTGGACCGGAATGTTTTAAGCCTTCCTGTGGGGTTTCGTCACAGAATACGAAGAGACTGATGCGACACTTGGACGTAAACACACCCATTCCTGTCTTTAAGACTGACCTGTAAAAACATTCCTACATTGGGAGGCTGCTCTCAATCAATGGAGAGCTGTTTGTAAAACCATCTGAATTATTTTTTTCCCTTCTTCTTTGCCAAAATGTAATTGCATGCATTTGCAAGAGCTTTTGATTTATCTCCAAAAATGTGTCAGTTTTGTCATAGGAACTTGGCCATATGGACTTCTTATTGTATTTCATGCTATAGATTGACAGATGTGGCATGATTTAAATGTCATAGGTTGGTTTCACTGCTGCAGTGATCCCTGTATTTTTGTGTTAGCCTGGCTGCTTGTTGCCTGCTGAGTTAGTCTGAAGCTTGTTGTTAAGTCTAAAGTTTTCCGTAGAACGTAAATATCATGGGCTCCATGTTGGAACTTAGGTTTTAGTGAAAAGAAAGACAGACTGGGTTCATTCTTTCATATTTTCACCTCCTGTTTTGCTTCTTGTGGCCAAATTGGTGTGTATGTCTAAAATGTACAAAAGAGTTATTGTGAAAAATGTGCATATGTTTTGGATTCTATTGTGAAGTGCCCACAATACAAAGAAGTTGAATTATTAGGAGGAGATAAGTAGAATGATAAAACCAATATCCTTATTTACACAGGTGACAGGTGACCAAGGTGAAACTCAGAGATGGTGCGATGATGAAAGTAACAATGAAATGCGTGTTTCATATGAGGATTGTTGCGCTTGATGCTTCGTGTGAATTAAGGGTCGGGTGTTTGCTGGTAGGTCTAACAAGGTTTCTGATAATCTTGCAGGGAAATGTCACTGAATGTCAGCTTGTAATATGTTGACACTGACGACAGCTCTATTAGTGAACATAAGGCACTGCCTCCTCCATCCAAACCAATCTGTGATGCCACACAGGAACAAACAGAGGAGGGTAGCTCCTGCAGCTGACTGCAGATTGTTTTCTGTGAGTCAGTGCGTGTCCGAAAGCACCGGCATAATAGGAAACTCACAAGGCTATAGTAGTTTAAACACTAAAATATTCATCACTGTTCTTTTTGCCTTCAGTGGAGCAGCTCTTTGCTGTACGTACATCTGTGTGACATCACAGCCCCGGGTCTTGTTTTGGAAGAGAGCTGTTAAATCTCACCAACAGAAAATGAATTCAAAGCCATAAGAATAAATACAGTGTGTAAATTCTTAAACTGAGTGGTGTTTTTTCTTTATACTTTTTCCTGTGTAACATTTACAGGACATGCTGTACTGAGTACCTGTTCAGTTTGACGAGTGTGAAAATGGTGTGAATAGTATAGTATCAATGTTTTGAATTCTTTTCATCATCTCTGCACCAGGAAATTTCAGGGTTTGTCACACTGTTTTTTGTAAAACATTCAGAAATCATCATAGTATGTACAGTAAGTAAAAAGAAAATAAGACTCACTTTCCATGTCCCATAAATCACACAACTCATCTGCAAAACAGAGCAGATGATTCAGGCCCAAATATGCAGATACTGAATTAATGTCCATAAATGTCTGAGCTGAGGTAGTGAAGATTGCTTCTACACTTAGTGTATTATTTATACTGGGTCTCTAGCTGTTATATCTCATGAAGAAAGCAGACTTTCAAACATTTATGTAACAGTTATATGAAGTTAACTAAATGGAGATCATATTTTAGACCATTTTTTCCAGAGGTGCTAAGTTAAGTACTTTTACACAGAGTATAATTTTAAAGTACTTTCATTTATATTCTAAATTATTGCTTTTGATATGGTACTTTCTCCTGCCTACATTTATTTGACCACTTTCAGTTATTTTTGGTTATTTCTGGAGATGTGGAATTTAAAATATAATCAATTTATAAAGGATAATTTATTGTTATCAATTAATCAGCTCAGTGTTTTTTTGTCTTTACAGTAACTGTGGTGTTTGACCTTATTTATTGAATGAATTCATAAAAATGTTTCCTTTCACCTTAGAAAGTTTACATTAATTATAGCATAGAGATGTTTTCTTAAAGACATATTTTCTATAACTATGTATGCATGTGTCATTTTTTTCAGGCAAGCACTTGCCCTTTTACTCACAGGATTTGAGTTGGAATAAAACAGAAAAAAACAATTTCTTTTCTTTTTTTTTTTCTTTTTGGTGGGCTGGTTTCAGTCATAAGTCTCTCTCTCTCTCTCTCTCTCTCTCTATATATATATATATATATTCGGATTCATCATTCGAAACTTTTATTCTTTTATTAATTTAACAGGATTTTTGGTGGTAAAGTACTTTACCTTTCCGTGCTAAATTGTCGCAGTCTAACTTCTGGCGGTTGTTCCGGACTAACTATGAGCTGTGGTCTTCGCTCTGCTCTCCTTTGTTATTTGCAGTTACTGCTGTTAGATGCGTCATTTCTAATTGGATATTCATTTAAAGTGAGTAGAAACACTCCGCTGCAGCCGTCTCTGAGTTTAACAACCTTAAAAAATACGAAAACAAACCGTGGGACTGAACTCGCCGTAGTGAGCTGTGGGGAGGAGATAGAGAAGGGGAGACTATCGTCGCACAGATCCACTCAGATGACTTAAAAATCACTGCGCAGTGTGCTTTACTCACTGTCGTACTGTAGGTGGCGCTGTTACTTCCTTAGATGCCCATTGAGCAGAAACAAAGAAGAAGAAAGGAGGCGGAGACCCACATTAGTTGGTGCTGCTCAGTAGTACTAGTTGGTTTTACCTCGCACCGCAGCGTTTTGGCAGCTTTTTAAATTGCAGAGATGAACGGGCTAGACGAGGAAACAATGGCACCGCAAACATTTCTCTACGGTGAGACAACATCTTCATTTTATGTGCGACTTAAAGAGGTGAAACTCTAACATTACCTCATCTCGTGTTTGACTGCTGGCATCACAGCAGACATATGAAAAGGAAAAACGAAATGCTATAGTTATACTTTGTCTTCCACATTGAATTTACAATATGTGCCGTTGTATTAAAGTAGTACAAGTGTAAAAATATAGCGGTATGAATTGTCCTAGTGTCGTAGCTGGACGGTGAATGACTGTGAGTGAACAGAGCTATACACGTGTTTGACTGCCAACATGGCGGCGCCCGTGTTTTCTGAACAGTGCTGATAATTACGCGTTTAATTTTCACCAGACACTGAAAATGCGGAGTATTTTCATTTATATTTCAAATCAATTAACTGCGAGCTTCAAGCTGAAGTTTAGCCCAACCGTTTTTTTTTAGCTCGTTGCAAAAAAAATAGGACCTCAACGTGGGTTCATGCACATGCGGACAGAAATCCTTCCTCTGGATCACTGATATTATTAGACCCTTTCACGTAACCTTTTGACTGTGTTCCAGCTTTGTGATGACCAGTAAGAGCAAATGAGACCGCATTAGTAGGTGCACTGTATCAGCAAGTAGTTCTCTAGTAGTTCATCTCATCTTCACTTCTCCATCTCATTCACCGTCTAACATCGCCTCAGTTAACTTTAAATATGAAAATGTTAATGTAGATATTAATTAGGACAAGAAGCGCATTATTTTCTTCCTTGTTGCCAAAATTTGGCGATATATTTTTTTTATCCCAAGATATGAATGACTCTTTGGTCTTTGTTCATCCCCAACGTGTAAAATTGCATTGCGAGCTAGTTTTGTAAGACAAGTGTTTATAATGGTTAAAATAAGATAATGTTTTAAATAAGATGTTTCATCGTTTTTTTTAACCACAACTTTAAAGTAAATTATTAAACATCTTCTGTAGTGATTGACCGGATTCCTCGTGTTAAGGCCATGTGGGACTATTCCTATCTGTAGTCAGTGTGGCGCCCTCTTGTGTGCATTTTAAATTCTGCAGTTTACACTAAATGTGTAGCAAAGTCCAAACCCTCTGCTGCTGTTGGATCATTTTATGTTGTTGAATTGAGATCTCTCTTTTCAATCAGGATGTGTGCTTGAAGCTGGGAAGGAGGTGGTGTTCAATCCTGATGATGACGACTTTGAGCATCAGCTTGATCTAAGGATGGTAAGTGCCCCGTCATCAGTCATTTGCAGGGATAAGATGTGCCATGACCACTTTCATTTGTAATGTCAGCAAATTGCCGTTTCAACAACACTTAACCTGCTACAATTACGGTAAATGAAAAATCATGTAATAAAAATTTCCAGGAAAAAATCCAAATATTCAGTGATTCTAGGCTGTCAAATGAGTATTAACATTGAGATGAACATTTTCAGTTTTTGATGATTTAAGATGAATTATTGACAAAATATTTAATTGTATACAAAAGAAATAAACGTTTTATGTTTCAAGCCTCCATTGACTTTGTAATGTTGTATGTGGGCCTGTATTCTGCCCTCGATCAGCTGAAGATGTGTTTGTTCATAATAGCAAAGTGTCTGGTGAAACCAAATTTTTGTAGCTTGGTTAATTAAGATTAGCATCTGTATCATAAGGTGATAAAATATTTTTTGTACTTTGTTTTCCTAATTGTATGAGTTTTTTTTTTTTCCTTTTGTGAAACAATTACAAAAGTTATTACTTACTGGAGCTTGAAACATAATTTAGGTCTTAACTACTTCCCTTACATCAAAGTAGTTTTAGGGTCCAAATAGGCAAAGAGTCATTAACACGGACTAACAGTAACACTAATAATAACAATAACTAACAGAATAGCAGGTGCATGATTTTTGATAGTGGTGTCAATCCAGCGTCAGCTGGGTCGCTGCTGTATGTGGCTGCACCTTTTCACTGTTTTTACTTAACACGTTTATGATGTATTACCAAAATGACAAGCATGCCACCATGTTAACCAGTTGATATCCCTTAATGATTACTTGTTTTCACATGTGCACTCATCAATCAGACATTGCACAGAGTTGGTTCACACATGCAGCCCACAGCTGATAGCCTGGGTAATTATTCTCTGTACTTTCCGGTGTTGGATTGAGCAGATTGACTGGAAAAACAAAGCTTCATTGTGAATACTTAAAAAAAAAAAAATTAACCTGCTATATTTACACATGGGCTCGCGTGGATTTTGTACTGGGAGATCGTAGTATAAAATTGCATGTCTGGACAAACTAAATTGGACATTGGCGTTCTGACATGCATCCCGCCTAGGTAATGTCCAGACAAAATCAGAATTATAGTGCATATCTGAAAGCAGCTATCAACACAAATCAAACAGGTTATGTGTGCAAACCTTGTCAACAGAGAATTGTTCTCAGTCGTTGCCTTGCCTTCTTTAGGCCTGCGTGGACCCCAGCACCAAAGACGAACTTCACATGGTGGAAGTGGAAGGACAGGACACAGAGGGTCAGAAGATCAAGGCAGTCCTGGTTTCACTCAAGCCCTCTACACTCCCAAGTGTGAGTAAATCTTTTAACATGTTGAGTAATGTGGGTCTGTTGCTTTGTGTAATGCTGCCACTAATACATCTCTGAAAGTAAACCCACTGTGATAGGATGGTGTAACATGAATATTAACCACTGTAGAGGTGGTTTGCTAATTTGAAAGTTTCTTGCAGGTTTGTCTTGGTGGTTTCACAATCACACCCCCAGCAATTTTCCGCCTGAAGGCAGGTTCTGGTCCAATCCATATCAGTGGACAACACCTTGTCAGTGAGTGTCTTTACATTCTTGTAACGCATGTTTATTGGGGTTAGGAAAGTGCTTGCTCTGATGCTGCTTTGATTATTGAGTTTGAACGAGCAGTGTGAATGAGGAAAGTGCACGCTGCATATCTAGTGTTTGGGGAAAGATGATTTGCACACATTAACAATGCTGAATTACTCTTAAAGTGATGGAGGCTGATCAGTCTTTTGATGAAGATGATGATGATGAGGAAGAAGAGGAGGAAAATGTCATAACATCAAAGAAAAGACCTGCTTCTTCTCCTGCCCTCAAGTCTCAGGTTTGTTTTATATCTTTTGCTGTTTTGATTTCACATTTGTCAAAACTGAAACAAAAAATGAAAATGCATGTTTTGATGTCCCTCCAGAAAAAAATGAAAATGGACATAGACGAGGATGATGATGATGACGATGAGGAAGATGACGAAGATGATGAGGATGATGATGATGATGACGATGAGTAAGTGTTGGGCATCAAACAACGTACACGCATTTTAGAGTCCAAAAGGTCAACTTCTTTGTGGCAGCAGGTGTGGCGGGCATCAGCCTGTTTGCTTCCATTAGTGGACGCTATTAAAGTGTAGCTTTACATTAACAGTTGGAAGCTGATAACACCTATGAAACACAATAACCTGTAAGTCAACAGGTTTCAATACAGTTCAGGGGTTTATTTGAAGTTGACTTTGACCATCATTCCATAGCAGATCAAGGAGGAAACAAAGTTTCTTTTTTTTTTTTTGTTTTTGTTTTTTTTAAAAATAAATATCACACAACTTTAATGTATGCCATATATTAGTCTGCTAGCTTTTGTATTTTATTATGAGCTTCCAAACATGTTAAGAACTTTTTTTTCCCCCCCAGGGATGATGAAGAGGATGAGAACGAGGAGGAAGAATCACCTGTTAAGGTAAAGTTACGGACAGTTTTAGCTTCTCCTGCTAAATGAACTGGAGCTTGCTTTCTCACCAACAGCCACATATTTTCCACAGGCCAAGCCAACACCATCCAAAAATAAAGCCCAGGCGACACCGTCCAAACAGACCCCTGCACAGAATGGAAAGAGTTCTAAACCCAATACTCCAGCCACAAAACAGGTATGTCAACGTCTTTGAGTTAATTCTACCTAACAATTGTTAAAAGTTAATGTAATGTCGTCATAAAAGTTTTCTTTTCAGTTTAATCACTCAAGTTTAAGAGTCATGTTTAAATTCTTTAATAGCTAAGACACAACCTTTCTCATCATAGGATAAAACCCCTAAAGGCAAAGGTGACAAGTCACCTAAAACTCCACCAACTCCCAAGGGAAATTTAACAATTCCTGAGATTCAAGCCAAGATGATGGAGGCGGTGAAGAAGGTTGGTAACCTTTGTTCTATTAAACCAATTTATTGTATTATCCTTTCCTCTTCCTTTGAAAAGCTAATATTTGAGTATTACTGAAAATGCAAATAAAACCACTGATTCTTTTCTTTCTACAGGGAATTACGTTACCTAAAGCCCAGCCCAAGTTTGAGAACTTTGTGAAGCATGGTTACAGAGTGTCAGACCCTAAGGTAGAGTATAAAATTGAAGGTGCTGGTACTTGTCATTTTCCAGCTGGAAAATATGGTCCCCATAAAATGATTTTTTGGGGGGGGGGTTGAGGGTTAATTTTTAATGTCAATTTTAGTGCCTTACCCTTTTAAAATATGTACTTAGGTAAATAATTGATATTTATTGAGACTTAAATGTTTCCAACTTCAAAATACAGTTTTTTATTTTTGTTTATTTTTTCATAGTCATGTCTAAACCCCTCTCATTTTGTTGCTTTTCATTTATTGAACTCACCACTAGGGGGCACTGTCTATTTTTAAATCACTGAAGTAAACATGTTGAATTCCCTCTTAATGTAAAGAAACACATGCTTTGCATGAAATGCTGCTTTTTTTGGGCCAACAAGTTCTAATTTTTTCTTTTTTCTTTAGGTTGTTGCAGATCTGTGGAAGTGGAGACAGACTGTGAAGGATGCTAAGTAACAGTCTAAATAACAGTAGTTTTATTCTTTTTATGACTTGTTTGTACCCATAGCACCTCTCAAGCCAAACTCAGTGCCTCAATGTTGATTCAAGTCGATCCATCTCCACCTGCCTCTTGTATACTGAGACTAAAGGGGTAGATATGTGGGCTGTTGTTTCAGTCTCTCCACCTCCATCACCCTCTCTTTAAGGCAGAGAAATTATTTGATTTAATAAATAAACCCGGAGAAAAAACGGTTTACAAATTACCATCTTGTAAATAAAATTCTTGTTAGATGACACCATAATATGCAGGATACATTCATTTGTTTTCAACAATATTCAACAGTGAAATATCAGTATTGGAATTCAATATTCTTAATGTGCATTTTACCGTCCAAAAAAAATCCACATTGGTATTAAGTCATTTCATTGTTGGCCTGTTTGTGCTTCATGTTGCCATGAACTGTGATGCCCAATAGTCAAAACCTGCGAGCGCTGAAGGATTTCGCTAATTTTCTTTTGCCTTTAAACTTCCACACCAGGTGTTACATGATCAGTTTTAATCCACACATTCTCTGCTTATTTGACCAGTTATGTTAATAATGTAAATGTTGCATGAGGCCTGTTGAAGCAGAAGATCATTCCATGCTGTCAAAATGTATAAAAGTGTAAGTTTGTATGACTTTAAATCTGCCATGGATGGACTGTCCCCAAATTGGTTAAATAAAACATTAAATAAAACAAAATGTAGAGTAGGATTGTTTCTCTATATTGGTAATTAGTAGTTCTATGCATTTTTAATAGAATTGCATTTCTTTGATCATCTTTCTTGATTTTATTTGCATACTTTTAAAGTTTCAAGAATAAAACTTGCATTTCTTTATTAATCCAGTGAAGAATCTACGTTAAAAGCAAAGTATAGGGCAGTAGTACTTGAGGACTGAGTTTGTGAACCACTGGTCTATTTAATACAATGAAATGACTAAGTTCAATTGTAGCAAACTATACAACCGATCAAGGTTCACTTTTTATACAGGAACCCTGTGTAATTCCTGGATTTGCATTTAATGACCCTTGAACAAATAACCTTTTATGGCTGTACAGTTGTCTGACAACACCATCCTGTCAGTCATGTTTTGTCAAGTTCGGTATCAGACGCATGAGATATAAAGTTAAACATGTCGTATACCATTGCAACTTTGCAAATATACAATCCCAAGATGTACAGTTAAGGTGGATTGAGTGACATGACGTGTGGCCAAAACAGAAGATTTGAAAACTGATTAGGCAGCTCTCATCATGGCTACTATATTCAAATCAGAATAATTGAGGTAATGCATTTTTTAATAACCTAAAGTGTAAAGCAACTGTCAGACTGGTTATCTGCCATGTGTTGAGACATAGAGGTGATTGAAGAACTGCTAAGGTTTATCAAGGTTGTAGAAAAGTTCAAGGAAGGATACTGACGACAACGGCCCCTCCCTTCACATTAACCCTGCATTTGCTTAGGTTAGATTTTTTTATGACTTGAATTTACTGTCAGAAACAGCCCTACTTTCAAGAGTAGGTTATAAAAGCTAGCAGTATTGAGGTCAGCGAGTATGCAGGGATTGACACACTATCAGAAAAATACACCATGACACAGGTTAGAGTCTACTTAAGAGTGAAATCACCTGATGGGAGGAAGAATGACAACCAGCGCAACATGGCTCTGGATATAAAAAACCACAACACATAAAATGACAAATTGAGTGAAGATTATTCAGGTGATTTTAAGTGAAAATGTTCCACAGTACTGAATTGTTACTTTCCCCATATAGTGCACATGCTCTGAATGCATCCCAAATGAGTCCAAGCAGCACACAAAATGGAAGTATGATAAACGGATTATAATATCCAGCATAACCACTCTTCTATTCACATTAGTAGTATTTAATAGTTACCTGTTTGCACCACAAGGTGGCAATAAGACCAAAGCAGCCATCACTTGGCCATTATGATGCTGTGTACTCATCCAGCTGAAGTAAGATGGCTGCCAGCTAGAGAGGGGAGTGTGGCTTGGCTGATTTCAGTTTCCCACCTCAGTAGGTTCATCATCCAACCCGTCATGTCATGTCAGGAATATTTCTAGATGCCAATATGCAGCATGTCTGGGAAATGTGCTCATATTTACATAATGTCTCCATGTCCATGCTGTTTGATTTGTTTACTTTGATTTACTTTGTTTGTTTCTTCAGCACTCTGACCAGAACAAAGTGTGTTTTAAATTTAAAAGATTAGTTTCATACCTACAGTTCAGCAAATACCAAAAATCTACATACTGCATTCTATCATCCTGAGACCCAAAGAAAAAACAATGTTTGTGGATATTAGTAATTCTAAAAAAAAAGTGCTCTATTGGATGAAAACAATCATACTGTTTATTTTATATGATATGTTCTTTGTAGTGACGATCAGGACCTTATTTGTCTCATTTTTGCAGTTTAGCTTCAGGACAAAACTTGAACAACCACAACAAGCATAATAAAAAAATACATGAAAGTGAATTTTAAATTAAAAGTGATTAACTTGGCTTTTTTCATTATAATTTTGAATCAATAAATACTGATTATTATCATCTATCTTACTGAGGATGTCTTATGGCTCTGAATGGCTGACGTTTCAATCATCCAGACAGTGACCAAAATATCACACTTGCATTAAATGACTACAAACACAAAATTATGAACAATTCATTTGTCTACACCAAAGTACACTGACTTTAACTGTTCAGCTTTTGACTGGTGTCCATAACTATAACATGAGAATAAGACACAAAAATGCAACCAAGAACCTAGTAAACCATAGCTTAGTACAACAACTATCTACTTGCTCTTTACTTTTCCACCCAGAGCAGGATACAGTGCTTCACGGTGCTTTACTTTCACCCATGAGCACACACTGCTCATTAGAAGTTCAGTATCTTGTTCAAAAATACTTCAGCATATGAAAGAAGAAGCTGCAGCCCAAATACTATTACAACAGTAATGTCCAACTGCTGTACCAACCTGCCACAACCACCAATTAACCAATCAAATAACCTAATTACAACTAACTACCAGATAACTGCTGTGTACAAAATGGAAAGTATAGTCACACCAGTAAAATAAAGAAAGAGAAAGGTTAGAATTTAAAAAGTTGATGCAACTCTCATTTCTTGTTTCCTAAAAAGCCCTGAATGTCATATGAAAACATTTATAGTACTAGTGTCCACTACAAAAGGACATTAAATAAAAACACCTTATTCAGAAATTACAAATTGGTTCATATCATAGAAAAACTGCTAAGATTTGTATTTTATTTACTGGAATAACTGATTTTCACCTACAAAACGTGGTTGACACAGAAGAAACTCTCGCTGTGATCACTGTAAAAGACCTCTACACCAGAATACAGGTTTTTACACGGTAGCTGAAATACAAAAACACATCACCCACACATGACAGTAGAGTGTTAGTACTCCACCCCCACACCATGGTTTTTTTGTAGGTGATGAAAAAAAAGCTATTTAGGCTCATGTTCTTTTTACAATAACACTCCAAAAAACAAGAATCCTCAAACTTTCCAGATTTATTATATGTACACAATTTAAAACATTAAAAAAAACAAACGAGTGCAGCAACAGCTATTGTGACTAAAAAAAATAAGCATAAGCAAAGCCTATTCACACAAACAGTAATTATACACGTCAATAGGTCACAGAATCTGTCTGTTTAGCAAGACATTGGCAATCGGAGTTGAAGGAATCTGTAAGTGGTCATTTATATGATTAAAATTATGCTACAGAACAAGGCAATATCTACTTTAACTTAATGTGTCTTGTTCATATTAAAAAAAAAAAAAAAAGAAAAAAAAAAAAAA
>OMLM01007587.1:430133-474667 GCA_900302695.1 Helostoma temminkii
TGTCAAATATGTGTCCATATGAATAATAAAAATTCTGATTGTGAACCTAATAATAATCTATACATCATTCTAAGCGGGATGGCTTAGACAATGTCATTCCTTTTTGTTGGTGAATTAACTCTATTCATATTTTGAATATATTGACCAATATTATTTCAAAACACAAAACAAATCTGCTCATGATCAATTTCTTTTTCACTATGAAGACAATCAGTTCTGGCTTTTTCTGACTGGAAAAAAATCACAATAAGTGAACTATAATCAGTCTCTAAACTGTCAATATTAACAGACTTAAATTCACTAGTCCAGCAACAATTAATGTTACAAACAACCCATGTTACTAATTTTAGGTACTTTATTTGTTAAATTAGCAAATGTTTTTATTATCCAAAGCATCTAAACTGGTAATACTCTGCTCCAAAGGTATGCAAAAGATAAATATTCATTCAGCACATTACCTCTGTCTTTGTGTCCTCCCCTTCTTCTTTTCTTCTTTTTAAACCCTGAGCTCCATAGTGCTTAAATCTTTTTGACATAATATCCCATACATTTGAACTATGTAACTGCTGTTAGTAGTTTCACAGTTAATCACTCACTTCTGATGCTGCTTGTCTCCCAAAATCAGCAGGTAACAGCAGTGGGGCTGAGATGCACAGAGGCCATGTTGAATGTAGCCCAGGAAAATATGGCAGCAAATGCAGCCATGCTGTTGTTGGTGTTCTGTTGCAATGTCTTGAAATAAATATATTAGAATACTATTCGTAAAAGTATTTTCATTTTCTTTCTTCCATCATTTGGCACCCGTATGGACGGACAGCACCCCTAGCATTTGCCTTATGGCCTGTATGCCCATGGTCAACTCTGGAGACAGTAGATCTTATTTTGATAGTTTGTGCATTAACACTGTGCTGTGAAATGAGTAATTACTGCATTAATAATTTCATTGTGGACACTGTACCATCACTATGTCAGAGGGCCATCTGCAGCGCCCTACATAGAACATTAAATTATATGCTTAACTGAAAATGTGTACAAAGCTAAAAAGAAACTGACAAAAATGTCAGTATGAAAAATACGAGTATGTTCTTTCTAAATTGAAAAATGTATAATTAAAAATGTACATGTATGGACAAAGTGTACAGTGTTCACCGCATTTATAGAAAATGTGCTTTATGGTTATCTGGACATGAAGTGACATGTATTTAGATATGAGATTTTGGTCATATCACACAGCACTAACAAAGCACAACAACATGTACATGACTTCTGCAATCAAACTGCAATAACTGCTTCAGAGGCACTCCTGGTACAGATCGTCTTTCCTTGCCAGTTATTAAAAAAATATAACTAAAAGAGACATATCCATTTAATAGTAAACTCAACAGTGTTGCCACCTTGATCTGAATAAACACTGCAAAATAAAATTGGCCAAACTTGGATCAAATCCAACAGTTCAGTTAGTCGAAAATTATCATGTTCCCACAGAACTTCCTCTCCACCTCTGTCCTCAACATAAGGACTACTGAACCCTGCCTAATATTGACTGGTGATATTAAACAGTAGTGACAGATATACACCTCTCTCAGTCTCAATCAGGGTCTCGACAGGGTCCTTTCCCTGTCAGAGAGCAAAGCCAATCTGCCGGAGTGATTAAGTGAGAGCAGCAGGGCAGAAGTGGCTGAGTAGAAAATTTCTCTGAGACTCAGGAGAACAGAACATGGCCAAAGGATCACAACTTGGCATAGTCAGCTTCGATAAAAAACTAAAAGTAGACTGAGAACATATAAGAAATCTTCGATTTCACACATATCACAGATCATCACCTTTCTCCTTCACATATTGTTTAGTTGAGATAGCAGTTCAGGACTTTGTGCCCTTTGAGAAGCCACTGCTATTCTTTTGCTCTACCATGGTTTATGGCCATTTGTCATTTGTCTATAAGCCCCTATCTTTGAAAACTGACTATTTAAAAATATTGTTTGCCCCCACACCTCCTCCTCCAGATCTGAAGCTCAGCCGAGCTGCCAAGTAGACCATGGTGCTTGTACATGAGTGAACACAAAACAAATAAAACAAAACAGCTCGTGCATGTTATATTATTCTTTATGTGTTTAGTTTAAGTACATTAGAGCAGTACTGGCTTTAAGTACGCAGGTCTCAGTTAGGAACAAATGTTGCCCTCACTGGCGTCAAACGACGCCGGCTCGTCAGGTGCCGCTGGCGGCATGGCACGCCTGTAGCTATGGCTGGCTGTGTGAGCAGAGTTCAGCCTCCCTTAGCAGAGGCTGATATCAAGGGTGAGCTTGAAGCACATTGGCAGAAGTTGTTTAGTTAATATGGTTTTATAAACCAATTCACATTATTCTGTCAGTGTTAGTTAGATAACTAGCTTTAGCTAGCTGTAAGTACCACAGCCAAAGCTAACACTGTTATCCTGAAAACAAACACTGCTGATAAAATACACACTCTTGAGTTGAAGTTACTACTTTGCCAGGCTACAAAAACATTTTGTTCCATTTAACAGATACTCACTGCCTAATAAATTGGCTGCACCCAGACTGTGGAATATGAATGCCACTATATGAACTTTTAAGATACTTAACATTAGTTGTAGCTCATTGCATACATGTGCAATTAACCAACTCAGTCTTAAAATCCATTTGAACCAAGCTGTTTCATGTCTGGCAACCCGTGGGGTCCATATGTTACCTGTATGTACAATGGGCAGAATCACACAATTACAACCAGAAGTAGACGTTCTGCACCGAACAGACATTTCAAAAGTGAAGGTACAGGCTATAGCATTGTTGTCTTAGAAATAGGTATTTCAACCTGCCATGTTTCTTTAATCTCTGATGACCTATAATGGTTGTTTTATTATTTAGTCAAACTCTCTACAAACTCTCCCACTTCCATTTCCACCCCACTGCAGAGCTATTTTAAGATCCCTTGACAGGTTTGATATCTTCTGCTGTGCTAACACAAAGAAGATGGGATCGATAGATGATCCGCTTCATTCATTATTAATCAGATCAGAGAGCAAGAGAGTTGGAAAGAGTGGGAGACAGAAGGGGAAAGGTAGGAGAGACCGGAAAGAGGGCAGAAGAAGAGGAGAGAGGGGTTGCTGGGTAATAAAGGAGATTAGGAAAAGATAGAAAGGGTGAGACTTCTTTGCATCTCTCCCTCCGCCAAGACTAAAACCCTGGACCGACAATGGCTTTAGTCGCCGGCACTTCAAGATCTGACCCTCATGTCCCCCTGGAAAGAGAATCTATCACTTCAGGAAAGCGCCCTTCAGCTCAACCTCTGAAATGACACTTGTGATAACCCCACTCCCAAGTCATCCTATAATTACCCGTCATAATCATAGTGCCCTGAAATTAGTCTAATGTCAAAACCCACATGCTCTGTATTTCATTCAAGTAGTCCCCAGAGGTCTGGAGGAAAAAAAGATACACAGAGAGAACACACAAGACAATGCAATAAAGGTCCTTATAATGAAATGAGTTTTCATGATAATCTATGACAGCGGCCAAGGTCCTTGTCAGAATTAATACAAATATGTCACTGTGATTATCTCTATCTCTGAAACTGACCTTGATGTAACCTCCAGACCTCTGTTGGACTACAGAAACCATCCAGGGTGTACTTACTGAAGACATCACTCAAACTACCACATTTGCCTGCACAGTGGAATATGTTGAGCGTTACATATTTTAAAGAGTTACGGCAGAATATTTCCACTCAAATGGTGGCTGCTTTCAGTATAAATGAAATAAAAACTTTCTTTGGCTACGAGTTACTGAGATATTTTTGTAGCTTCCCCTACACGGGTTTCCAGCCAAAATGAATTTAAATGAAAGTAGATGGGAAAGGTAATATGTGGTGTCCGTGCTTAGCATCCTTAAGATGGGAAGAACCTTTTTATGATGCACAGCGTCATCCCAACCTCCCCCCACCCACACATGCCACATCCTTCTTCATCCCTTGTGTCTGATTACATCTAAGCTGTGTTTGAAATCACTCTCTATTTATTATATAGTGCACTATATAGCGTGTTTGCCACTTTGTAATGGTGTCTGAATGTTGAGTGTATAAACTTGTCTACTATATGTTGCACTCAAATTCCACTTCCACAGTGAAGCAAAGTAGTGATATGTGTGATTTTGGACACAGTCCTACACTAACTAGCTTCAGGAAGCCTAATTCACCTTCTCCCTTACACTGAAATTGTACTTATCACCAAACAATGAAGTGCTAATTATAATACACATTAATATACACATTTTATCACTGGCAAGACAGAGTTGCCCAACATTTTTCCTGCATCTAATAAGGATATAAGAACATGAATAAAAATTATAACTAAACAGATGGTGAATGCATGAATAATATTTATTATCTTGTTCACTTTAATTTCATCATGCATGCACAAGCGTGAAATCAGAGCTAATACCCTTGAGCGTGAAGCTCTATGCCTGGAATTCAGATTTCTGACATGCAGGTTTTTGCAGTCCCTTATTTAGACAGCAGAGGTCACAGTGTCATGCAGGCTTCCTGCATTTATTGACTATCCCATCTGCTCCCTGGGTAATCTATGGGAAGCAATGAAATCTGCCCAGCTGCAATAATCTCACCATATTGCCATAGTACTGCATTACTGCTGCAGCAATACATTGAATTGTATGTCCCTGTCACACCAATCGCATGTTAAACAGACATACATGCATGCAATCTGTGTGAGTGTTTACAGTGTAGGAAGCCACCAGAGGAACATGATGCTGATGTTGTTGTTGAGCCAGATGCAGATGCACTGTGACACACCACGTTACATAAGCCGGTACGGCATAGACATGCTTATTAAAGGGGCTTAAGGAGAATGAGACTGGCAGTTAATACTGTCTAACACCACACATGCATGGTCTGTCTGTGATGCTGTGTGATAGCCCAGTGAGGCATGATGCTTGCATGACAAGCGCATATTGGCTTATGATGTGTGGGTATTCATGCCTCTGCAGTGCTGATTGACAGCTGGAGGCCCCTGTCAATATAATACAGCTGAGAGAGGAGTGGTAACTGACATTCCCCTGTTTGACCCTCAGAGGTGACTGGCTCCACACTGCCTGCTGCATTTATCAAAAACCACTCTGTTTTTAGTCCTCTGGGATACAGATAATAGTGTTTGATTGAATGTCATCATCACTGCCTTAGCTATTTTATATCTCTGCAAATTATAGTAGCTACATTCTGATATATCCACAAGACAATTTTGGAAGGAGAGCACTGGTACAAGACAGATACTTTATCAGAAAGAATGGGTTTTGCTTTCCCTAAGTGCTCTTAATTGGCTGCTTGGCAAAATGTCTCTCTTCATCATTTCATTTCTGCACTTCTTTTTTTTCTTGCTCTGGCCAATTATTTTCTCCACTACTTTTTCTAATGTCCACATTTCCTCCTCTTGTGATAAAAGTGATGCTATCTAGCTGGTGGTGCTGTCCTGCATGTCAATGTAATCCTGCCATGAGAGGACATAGCTTTTCATCAGTAGGTCTCATGTGCCATCTCCTCCGTTATCTCCAATCTGTCTGTCTACCTCTTTCAATGTCATACACATACACAGATCGTAGACCATGTGATTTATTGTGCCGTTATCTAAGTATTTAAAGCATTAAAAGCCCCTACACTGTACATGATTGTGTCTTATCCCAGGCCAGAATTTGTGACTGTGACAAAAGGTGGTCCTGGATTCCACCAGGAGACACAGTCACAATGATCGATTTATAGCTGTGGCAACCGAAGTCTGCAATCATGTCACAATGTGGCTAAAGCTAAATGCTATTAAGTCCGCTCAGGAGTGTAACAGAATCATGCATCTTTCCTCACAAACAATCTTTGGTTGAGTACCATCACTTGCTGCAGAAAGCACTCTAAGCAGACAACAGACAGATTAAAGTTTGGTGTGTAATCAAGTTACTTGGACAATATTAATTAGCAACATCTTTCATAGTTAGTGAATATAACGTACAGCTCCAGAAACCTGATTTTTTTGTACTGCTCTGTGATGATAAGAAAGAGTGGACAGAGATTTATTAGTATCTAAGTTTATTTTGCTGGGATGCACATATATGCATTACACATGCTGGTTTTTATTTTGACCTACAGTGGAATGCTAGCATGCACCATAGGCATCCTTATACCACATTTTTAAATCAGCTGTGCCCCAGTAAGATAATATCTCAATTGCCTTCTATTGTTTGTCAGTACATTCACTTAACTTACAATCCACATAAAAGAAACAGAACTAAATGCAAGGCAGTCGATAACTCAATCAATACATATGAAACAACACAGTTTAAACAATCAACATCACACCACGGATTTCAATCAGCGCACATCACTGGATTACCATAAATGAAAACACCTACGGAACTAATGTAAATTTTCAGAAAGTTCTTAAAACTAACTAAGCAGAGGGACAAAGAGTGGAGAGATGAGTTTGAGGGAGATAAGAGTTAATAAACAAATGAGCTAGCTAACAGACTGTAGCATAAAATCGTGAGTGATTATGTAGATTTGCTGAGGTTATTCTTGAAGTTGTAGTGGGCGGGACAAAGACAGTCTGGCTAGGGCCAGGGTAGGGGGGCTGTGCCTCAGTATAACGTTATGTCTAACAGCACCCCAGACCTTAACAGTCCCCCCATTTTTTGCAATATGGGTCTGATTTAGTAAGATCCCCTATAGCGAGTACATAATTGTGTGTGTAGTCTTGGAAAAAAACGCAAATGCGAAAAATTTGTTGGCGGGCATTTTGCTAATGATCTGATTGAACATGCAAACATGATGGAGGTGGTTGTATTTACTTGAGAATTTTGCACATTTCACTGGTGTCTGCCATGGAGAGTTTAGAGAATGACTAGTGTAAATGCAAGAGGAATTTCCATCCAGAGGAATTAAAGGTGTGAGTGTGAGACCACTTTGATGAGCTACAGCAACAAAATCTCAATATTACATCAAGAAACTTGGGAAACGATCAACTGCATTAAAATCACATTCGGCCTCATTCAGTGCGTCCTGGCAGCGCAGAAACCAGAGTCAGCAGATAATACCAGGGTATAATGTGCACATACGCACAAATCCTCTCTTCCATCGAATTAATTAAACATTTGACTTACTTGAAAGAAAAGCAACCAAAACCTAAAATAGTATCCTCCCACTGAGTTGTGTCCCATTAACTCCATAAATGGATCATTAGACAGACAATATGTTATTTTCTTAACCATTCCAAATATATGTTTTCAACACATTCTTTCATTTCTCCTTTGCGCTATACTCCCTGCACAAGCAGATTGCAGCTGCCTTTCAAAAGTATTAAATTCAGACCAAAGCTCAGAAACCACAAATCACTTTCAGGCTTCAGAAATCACATTGCGCGTGTATTTGCATTTTCTTCTCCATGTATTTTGCACACTCGGGCAAAAACCCCCACTTTGCATATTTATGAATGCAAAGGTGCAAAATCCATAGCGTACGCTAATTTGCTCATATCAGACATTCCTCAGTGCACACTCTCAGTAGATGAGCGTATGCCATTTTTGTGGGTGTCATCAAGTTGGCATGAGATTTAGTACACGCAAAACCTTTATTAAATCAAGCCTTAAGTATTTAAAATGACTCTTCTTTAAATAATAATAATAATAATTCTGTCTTTTTTCTACAAAAAAACATAGCTTTATTCATCAACATTTTGTAAATGCACTTCTGCTTTTCATTTTCACACTAAAAATCAAAGTATATGTCCTAAACATCTAAATCTTGATGGACACAAAAATTGCTCTTTTGAAACTCTTCCCTCCCAAGACATCTACTCCCCTTTTACACTCTCTTTCTCTGTCTATGAAGAGATTTCCAGAGCACATAGAAAATAAAATGGGGCAGGAATGAGCCAAGCTCTATTTTTGTATCAGGATCAACCATTTCCTGTTGTCACCTACAGGTAGTAAGGCTGGAATTTATGTCTGAGACTAGGCACCAGTGGACTTTTTCTGCTTGTTACACAGTCTGGTCCAACAACCTGACCTCTCTATGGGTCTATGAAAGACATGAAAGAAGGAATCATGAAAGATGCTGTCAGTTAATAAAGATAAAATGAATCCTTGTCTGTGTCACACACTCTCTCTTGGCATATGTTTAACAAAAGATCATAAAGATCTTTAAAGGGTCACACACTAAGGGATATGGGGGCATGAAAATAAAACATGCATGATATCACACATGTAGACAGCTGATCTGTGGTACAGTATATTACCTATATCAATTCCTGTAGTTGTGTGCGCACGTCTGTGTCTGTATGTGTGAAAGAGACAGGGAGGAAATTCTCTGAAGGAGGTCAGTGTAGGATGCAGTACAGCTATTGACTGCTGCTGAGGAAATCCCTTGTCATCTCTGTTCACAGAGGCAAGGTACCAGAGTCTAATGCATGCTAATCAGGAGCTCACAAGATAATAGAAGATGACACATTAGCCATAAATCGCTCTCACATGCACAGATGATACGTTCTCCTTTACATCTCATATGCTTAAAACATCTCTTGCACTCGCTGCTCCCACATTTTGTCAGTACATTCTGTTACAAACTAACACACATATAACCACTAGAGAAAAGCAACATATGCAATATACAGCACATTAATAAGTCTCCAGTAAATTTAACACTAATTCTAAATAAAAGATATAAATCTTTCTTCAGAATCTATTTTTTTTTGTTTATAGTATAGTATATATCAGTTATGAGCGCTTGGCCTTAGCTTACCATTTTCTGTGACCTTTAGCAGACAATGTTGATGTAAGCTTTAAGCAAATAAAAAGTACTTTAAAAAATGAATCCAGTAGTTGACTCCATACTGGATTTAACACTTAGGAGTCACTGGCTTCTTTAAATACATTAGATTTTACTTTTAGATATCGTAGTAAAAATATTTACAAGTTAATCAGTTATTTGATTTGATCATGGTCATGCGTGTACTGAAGGTTAAAAGGATTAAAAGGATTAAAATGGTCAGTGGGTTTTTAACGGCATTCAGATTGAGTCCCTAAAAAATGTATATAGTATACTATATATACAATATAAGGGTCACTGTCCAGGATGCTGATCAAACTATATACACTTAAAGGAACATTAATTCACTTCAAGGTGCTGATTGAACTGCCCATCCCTAAAGATTTACTAGATGCTGAGATGTGGTGTTTTCAAAATAAAATAGGTATTATGGCAATATTACTATGCTAAAATAATGCTACAAGCACTGTCCTAGGTTGTTGAATACAGTAGGTCTAATGCATGAACATTTCCATACTTTGAAGTCAGATTAACTAAACTAACAGCACACACTGATGTGTGAGCCATGCAAGGGTACAATAATCATTAAAGTGTACAGGAGGTGATTTTTCACTGTTAGGTTGGTGTGACTGAGGAAGATAATACTAGACAGAAACCTGAATGAAGACCCTGAGGCAGCAAATGGAGGGAGAGAATGTGGAAGCTAAAATTTAGAAGCTGCTTTCACTAAAGATAAAAAAAAATGCTAAAATCTATTTCTAGTCACGATAATTAACGATACTTCTATTTAAAATTGATCAAAATTATTTAAAATTGCTAAATGTTCTTTATGTTCTTTATATATATATAGTCCTGGTGGGAAAATGTTTAGGTTAAATAATGGATCCTCATTCAAAAGTGTATAAAAACCCTTTAGAAAGGTAGTGTAAGGTAATCAAATTAGAAGTAATATAGTTTAATTAATAAACTACAGTGTACATTGTTATATGTATCTGCATGTTTGACATTTTAGTTCATCAATACCTACAGGCAGATTTTGTGGTTATTAAAAGAAAATGCAACCTTTAGTTACCTTTAGCTGTCAGTTTTATTTTCTGTCAGTCACCTGTCCATCAGGTATTTTGGTTGTGATTGGCAGTAGCCGATGATGAGACAAGGAGGCGGGAAAGGGGAACACAGGAGGAAGACGGAGAAACGACACGACGTAGACGGAGTCAAAGAAATACGACGCTGTGAGTAGGTTGGGACTCCGAAACGCAGTTTCTTTGTTAATTCCGTTGTCTAACGTCTGGACCGTGTGGGTGTTAAAGTGTGTAGAGTTGTTAAAGCAGTTTAGCTGCTAGCCGCTAAGCTAGAGGACGGGATGACGCTGTTTCACTGTATGCTGCTAATTGAAGATTGGTAGCACCGGTACAGTGGCGGTTCTTAGGAGTGTTTGTGATTAGTGTCCGATGATTACCGGAAAAGCCTTTGTGTGCCTCTGAAGAAGATTTTTAACTTTACTCCTCTCTCTTCTTCAGACGTCAACTTCCCAGGACTTTGATGGACCTGTATGTGTTTTTTCCTTTAACTGAAGTGACTGAAGCGATTTTTATTGGCCGAAACGCACCGGAGCTACTATGGGCCTGCAACTTTTATATTGTTTATGGTGTGTGAGCCTATATGTGTATACTGAAATAACGTTACTGTGATCTACAGAGTGGCATTTGGGTTGCTGCTTTAGTGGTGGGAGGAATTTAGAATCGAAATACTTTGAGGAGGAGTTTACTGTGTATAAAAGCCATTTAGGTGAGGTATGTCTAAGTGTAATTTTTCTTTTGGTTATTCTACTGGAGATTTGTGTCCCCACATTTTAAAGGGGTACTTTATTTTAAAAGAGTTGGTTGTATAATTATAATATATTGTAAAAAATCAATACAATCAGATTTTTGTTAAAGCACTGCATGTTTGGGGTCAGTTATTTAACTGGGTACCGTGGTAAGTGAAATCCCCGTAATTACTATTGAACATATTACTCTATAGGTAAACCCTTGTTGTATCTACCTTGTTATTTGAACCCTAAAGCCTCCTGCATTCGAGTATAGTCACAGAATGGTGACATTGCCTAGGGTGTAGGGGTATTATGCAAAATCCCAAAATTTGTATACATTTAAGTAAGAGTAAGAAGGAGCAAGAAAAGGCTAATTTCTTACTCCTTCTTACTCTTACTTCTTTTTCAAGAAATTGAACTCACAGTGGCAAGGAAATGCACTGTATGACATTGCTTTCTTATCAAAGTGAGGACCTGTATGTGGCTGCTGGATTCACTTCAAGACTGCACCTCAAAGATAGACTAATTCTGACTGTCTGTGACCTAAACCTAGTTCAACGTCCATACTCTATAGTACCATATATAGTATCATATAGTTCATACTCTGTGTGTGCTTTTTGTAGATTCTTAGTGAATTGGTCAGCTGCTGCATGCAGGGGAAACATTGCTCATTAACTTTGGGTCTTAGAATCTTAAAGGCCATATAACTGTTTTTAGATATCCTTCTGAGAACAAAAACGAATTCAAGACCATATTTCTACACTACTGAGAGACTACACTGTCTCCATCTACCAGTTGTCACCCCTCCCTTTTTGCAATGACTTTGCTCTCTCTGTGCATAAAAAAACACTGCCTCTTCGGTGTAACTGTAAGTTTCGCCAGGTGGACGACAGGGCCCATAGTGACAACAAATTGCACCATCACAGTGGGGTAACATCATAAGGTCTGTATGTAACCCAGAAAATAAAAATGGATCAGAACAGCTGTGAGAAAATTTGTCTTGTCCTATTTTCACTTAATTTCTTAAGCAAAATGCTTGCCACAATGTAGTTTTGACTGGCAGCTTAATATTTAGAAACTGTGAAACTGTAGTAATGACAGTAAAAGGTTATGGGTCTGTTCAAAGAAACTACAATCCAAAACCAAAAAAGGAAAACACAAAAGAAAAACAAGTATTCATTTCTCCACACCAAATGCACTATTTTTGGGGGGTTGCCTGTATGTACGGCCACCCAATTCTTGTGAATTTGATCTCTAAGGAGCGCTTGAAGGGAATTCCTTTGAATTTGGCATCAACTGTCAACTTAGACTCAGCGATGAACTGATTTTAATGGCTAAGGTCACTTTGACCCTATGTTCTTGTGGCCCATTCTTGTGAATGCAATAACTAAGAAACTCTTTGAGGGAAATTCGTAAAATTTTCCACAAATTGTCCACTTTGACTCAGTGATAAGCTCTTTAGATTTTGGTGGCCACAGGTCAAAGGTCACACTCTCAAACAGACATCCACAATGTTAGGCAATGTCACCACTAGGGGGCACTATAGTCGGCTGTTATATTAGATAAGATCATTACTTGGTCCGGGTGGTCACCTGAGATTTGATGAATTATTTGAGATTTGATGATACATTGTGTTAGCTTTGCATTGTTAGCATGTGAGATCAATACCTGGTCCGAGTAGTACTGATAATTAAAACAGAGTAGATGAAGGGTTTGAGAAAGTATAACACTTGGTAATCCTCTAAACTATACTTGGATGGTTATTGGTTATCAGTTCATCCTATTTCAGTTCTGATTCTCATAATCAGTGGCTAACATATTTGCACTAGATTGCTCACAAAAGCTCAAATAAGATGTTATACACATGTATATAGGCTCTTAGTAGTGTTGTACAGTCTCATGCATGTAAAGGAGAAATGCAGTAGTAAGCAGAGGCATATAACTGTTCTGTTATAACAGTTTGAGTCATTTGTTAAACGTCATGGGAGCATCTAAATCCCTTAATAATTTTTATTCGTATGTACTTGATATTTCATTTTCTAACTGAACCCTAGACCCTTCTACCCTGTCTTTCACTTCAAATTTTGTCTTGTTAACATTAATGTAATAATGTTTTAATACATACTATATAGCTTATGCTAAACTCTCCTTGGCAGTCTATTACACCATCAATCTTGTCATCTTAAAATAAGACACACTCTAATGTGCATGTGTACAATTAAAAATCCAAAGTGAACACAGCTGAAAAAGCCCTGATTGGTATTCCCTGTCTTAATAATTTCAACGTGAATAGCATGGCCATAATGTGGACATGGTTTCTCTGTAGTACAGCAACAGCAAAACTTGAAGTCGCAAATTCTTACATTACAAGACAAAACCAGAGGAATCACATTTGAGTGGCTGTAACAGCAACATATTCTTATAATGTAGTGGTTGTCAAATGTGTTCAAAAGGAAACTAACTTCTTCCACATTCACATGCTTACCGAGGTATAGAGATATCCTTCACTATTCATTGCAAGGTATAACCCTGTCTTTGCCCCCTGGATGGCCACAATCCGCAGTCCCACTGGAATTAAGTTGAACTGTGCTTAATTGGGGAATAAAGTAGGAAGGAGAGAAATGACAAAGGGAGAGACAAAAGTGAAAGTCAGAGAAGATGTAAAATTCAACTGCAGTATGACCAGAATGTGCTTTTCTATCTCCACTGTAGATGACTGACTACACTGTCACTGCCACTTGCTAATACTCTCTTAAACTCAAATACATGTGATCTCCTACAATTTATTTTTATGTAAATACTTAAATATGCCAGTCCGAAAACCAAATTTAGCTTGCTTGAAGGTCGGGATGAACAGTCACCTCACCTCAGCAGTGGCAGTATGTCACTCTAAACACTTTAAATTCAGGCAAAACTCTTACGTATCGTTCTTTATAAAGTTCTGAGTTTTTGAGCCTTTGCATTTCTGCATATGCACAAAGGGACAGTGTTACACTCAATGTTTAGCTCACTGTGAGCTCAGGGCATACAGTAGAACATTACCCTGGCTATAGTTGGAATTTTGGCTCCTAGTTAGAGTAAAAGCTTTTCTTAAAGTGCTAGAAGTGCAAGAGACGTGATTAAAATCACACAAGAAAGAAAAACACACTCACAAAATGAGCTGCTTTCATCCCTTGTGCTGTCCAAGGTGCCATCAGGCTGCATCTGCAGGTAGTATCCATGTTGGCTGTATAGCCGGGTGACAATGCCTTTCAGCTGTGGCTCTGCAAGAGAGTACAGGGAAACATTGTATTAGCCACAGGATACCAACCACCATGACCAGAGGCAAAAAGCTAGAATTACATTTACTGATTTATAGAAGTTGAAAAACGAAGGGGGTAGTCAAAGATGAGTAAAACTTCTGTACCTGCATTTACAGATGTGGACAAAATTATTGGTGTTAAAGAAAGAATAACTGACAATGTTCACTGAAATAAAGTGAAACTGACAAAAGTAATACATAAAAATGATCTATGTCATCAAACAACATACAAATCAGTATACTGTTAGTCTGTCTAATGCTAAAAAACAAAGACATAAACAAGGGGGCTGTATGAGAGTGAGTGGTTCAATGTTTTATGAGGGGCAGCTGCAGCCCATTTTGTGTTCATTTATGAAACAGACAGAATCTTTGCAGCAGCTCTCAGACATCATCAGTGCCCCCCTCAATTACACAAATCTCTGTGCTGTAGAAATCTAGGTTTTCTCCTGAGCTCAGCACCTCACTGCATCAGTGGTGCAGCAAGTAGGACCTTAACTTAGCTGAAAGCTTTCATCTGGTCTGGTCAGGCCCAGTGAAATGACCAGTCTCCTTTAGTGCAGCTTTAATAGGGGAGATGAAACATGGATGAAGGTGCAGTTTATGACAGAGCCTCAAGAGGACTGAGAGCTATCTGAGGATTCCCCCTCTGCTAAACTCCACCCATGCCCTCTCATACCTTCCCCAGGGAGTGGCCTACAGCACTGCGCAATCTGCCTGTCTTCTTCAGACTAGTGCAGGAATAAAGAGAGTGGCAGAGGATGCAAGGATGAGATCTGGAGTGCTGTTTCCCAAAGGAAGTGTGCCAGGGTTGAAACATCAGTGGGACCGTGACCTACTCCCGTTGTTACATGCGTACATCTGTAACACATTGGGGCTCTTTCAGGACTGCTAGTCAAAACATTTCACTATCTCTGCTCCTGTACTTTCTTCTTCTTTCTCTCCTTTTCCATTTCATGTCCTTTGAGTTATGTACGCTTTCATCCAACCTAATAACATCATATATCATCCAATCAGAGCAGGGAAAACGTTCATTACTTGTCCACGCAGTTGCGGAGAAGAGAGAGATAAAAAGTGATATGTGAGGAACAGGGAGGAGACAAATGAGTGGAGCGACAGCAGGGGAACAGAGTGAGTGAGATGGCACTGTTGTTTCATTAAGAGTGACGACTGTACGTGCTTTAGAAAAAGCACATTTAGGCAGAAATTCAGCTCGTGGCGTATGGCTACAGTTGAAACCCCCGTGCTCTGCGTCAGGGACACTAAAACTAATGTTTCACTTAGCAGAGCTGGCTCTAACTTCAAAATCCTCATCCTTCCACCAACGCACAATAAATTCTGATCCAGTATAATGAAAGTGTGCTCTCAGCCAAAAACATAGCAGTTGTGTTTTACTGCAGCTGCATTAGAGATTTGTAGGCGATAAACCAAAAAAATAGCTCCCATGGGGCTGTTGCCACTGTATTACCATGCAAATATTGCAACATGGAACTGCTTAGGCCCAAAGTCATATTTTTCAAATTATTCTTTAGTCAGTGTGTGTATTTTATTCTGGTAATTTGGACATACAGGTAGCACACTTTTTTGCTGCCAAGGCACCTAAAAACTTTGTTTGCATGTTTTGTTATCACTATGATTTAAGGTGAAAACATTTAATGTTTTAATATTTGCTGGTTATGGCTTATCAAATGTCGAGATTAGATTTTTTTCCTTTCCAATACGTGATTGGAAAATTTGAAGTGCCTTCTTGACAGTTTTGTGATATTTTAACAAATAAAAAAGTAAAAGATGCAGCAGACTAATCAGCAGTGCAGCCTTCAGTTGACTGCTTCGGTCATTTTGATAGTCTGATAGTTGCTGTTTATTTACAAAATAAACTATAAAAAAGTAATTTGTTGATATTTGTAAACAAATGTTAGTTGCTGCCCTAACTATGATGTAACTATATGATTTGCTTGTATACCCAATATTGCATCTAGGCTTGCATTTTTCTAATGTATTTTTATTTTTTGGCTGTAGTTGTTTATTGCAGCAGAACAAAGCTGTCCACCCTATAATCATAACACTCACGCCACTCAGTGTCATCAAACAGCAGATATGCTCTACATCCCCATGTGTATTCTGAAAAGTGCCCCTCTCTCACTGTGAGGGCTGCAACTGTGTCTGAATATGTGTTTACACACACATCAGACACATGTTTTCTGCTGTGGCCATTAATGCTGCAAAATGTTGTTGGTAGGAGTGAATAAGTTCCAAAAAAATGTTGTGTTGTTGCTTTAGTAATATGGCTGTTTTATTACGTATCCATTAAGACTGAACACTGAAGATGTGCACTGCTGTATATCATTCTCACAGTCACACCATTTAAATGCAAAGTCATTAACGATGTTTGGCAGTTATATTCAGAATGTTTTACACTTGATACTTAAGTAGTATACATACATAACGTTGAACTGAACCCTTAAACCTTTTATTTACCCTTCACTCTGCTGAAGGGTATGTACAGTAGAGGGTACCTCAGGAGATTTCATTCTGCCCTCACGTAAGGGACCCTATTTATTTGACTGGAGGTTCAGAAACACTGGATCCTACATTTCCCATAAAGCTACTGGATGGTATCTTTCAGTAAACCTTCCTTGTCTCCTTTTAAACCCTGCAACTTGAATTTAAGTCTCAAACCCAACGCTAAATAACTCCAGAATGCTCCCATCATAGACACACAAGATGTTATGCATAGGCTCCTTGTGACCAATAAACAAAAATTCATGTGTAGAATTGGTGCACTCCTCTTTATAGTTCATGATTTATGTCCAAGCCACATTAGAATAAACACTGTTACTGGTGAAGTACACTCACAGATAGCAACACACTGTGACAGCAGTCTACCTTTGGTTGGATTAGCAAAGCACAGACTTGTTTACATGAGCAAAAACCCTGTATTTGTATCATGTGGGTGCACAGTGTGCACATGTAGCTTGTACAGTTCCACAGGGGTAAACAGAGAAGATGATAACTCAGAAAACTACTGATTCAAAGGTCATGTTTGCTGATATGGGGATGCTAGGGCATACTCGTATTCAAACAGCAAGAGCGCATTTTGTATGGCCAGCAGTCAAAAGCACTCACAGTTTTAAAAGATTAACCCAAACAAATAAGGCAGTTGAAGAGAAGCATCTTATAATGTAGTGGTAAAAATACCTGTGCATTAACTTAATAAACTCCATCTGAGTGGTACAAAAACATTTCTGCATTAAATGGAGAGAGAAGATAATACATCCTAGGGCTTATAACCAAAAAGAAAATATTCTAGGTTCACAGTGAAAATATGGTGGAAAATTAATCTTGTTTTTTTCAGAGTGGAAGATGGGGTATTTATCTTCACTTCAGATCAACAGATTCCCAGCTTGTGCTAAATTGTTGAATGTAAGCAAAGCATTAACATAAGTAGTTGCTCAGGTTTTGACCATGACCACATAGTAAATGGATTAGTGCTTAGTGAAAAATCTCCTCTGGAGCTAAATGAGACTGCTCATAATCATGATTAATCCTGGCATATGAGACATTTAGTGTGAGGTGCATTCCTACCCTGTAGTTAAAAGAGCAGCAGTGACTGCACTTATCTTTCAGGGTGAGCACACCTACATCTGCCTTGCACAAGTGTCGCTAAATATGCCAGAAACACAACCTGCCTCAACTCCCCTGGGCATATCCCATGGAGACAACGTATTTGACTACATTCATCACTCGTGGGACATGTGTGGGCTTGAGTGACAGAAAACATTTGCTGATCTAGGTCAGTGGAGTGTGGGTCAAAAGGAGCTCCCTATCTGTTTATTTACATCACAGCACAGGTGTTGTCAGCACACTCGCTAAAAACAAGTTGACTCATCAGCAGGCCTCTTTCGAAGTGACTTCTTCCCACATAAACAAATATATGACTTGCAATTGATGAAAACATGTGTAGAGGCAGTGGGTTAAGCAATGTACATTATTGTGCTGGAGGTCAAATTAAAATTTTCTTATATCTGACACTAAACGTTCTCAGTGGCTCAAAAATACATGCATTGAAATGTATATAAAACACTAAGCTAAGCTTTAAGAGCTGCCAGATAATCAACCTTCACAGTGAATAAGTATTTAAGTTCTGTAAAAAAACAAAATCAATAAAGTCAGAAGAGCATTTTGTTTTTTGCATTGGGTTTGCCGCCGATCCAAGCAGGAACCACTGCTCGGTCTGCATAGGGATGCCCCTATGTCAGTGTACATACAGCACTGATAATCACTTTAAAAATCACCTGGGGGATGATGGAGCCTATTTCTACAGTGGAACCATCCACACAGCAATTATGTGTGCATCTATATAAATGAGGTCAATGCACATAAGAACCCAAGGTAATCACGGCTGCCATCAAGGACACTTAAAGCCTCTGCTGCAATGTAATTGCTTTGAAAAATAGGCAGAGGTTTACAGCTTATCAGTGTAGTGTATGGCTCGATGTTGGTTATCATTACACTAATGTATTTATCTGGCTTGATTTGAGCTCAGTATGTTGCTCACTGATCTCCCTCTCAAGCTCCTCTTGATAAGGGTGGAGGTAATTACTGGGGGCCTGCATGAATGAGCAGCCAAGGGCATTTCTTCTTCTGCTCTGATCGAACCAAACAGCAGGGGCTTTCCTTGGCTCATATTTTCAGGACTTCCAGACTTCCCTTTTCATCGCCATCTTTTTCCCTTACAGTTATTTCCTCTATATGTCTTACACTTTGCATATGTATGCATACAGTACACATCTAAATACATGCACTTACAAACATGTATACTACATACATGCAAGAAAGTAGGAGCCAGTCTCTTGTGTAGTGCTCAGTTCTGCTTCTAATAAAAGGAGAACATGGTTCCTCCTTTTTTTTTCTTTTTCTAAACTGGGCCATGAGCTTTACAGTGCTGCTAGTAATTATCAACCTTGCGAGAGGATAGAGAGGGAGTGAAGCAGGGGAGGAATGAAGTCATGAAAGCTGGTTAACAAGATCAAGGTCCAACTATGGGGTGCTTTGGGTTTCTCCAAAAATAAAAAAGGGAAGGACAGCAAGAGAAAAACAATAGGGCAAGGAGCAATAGTGATACACAGATACTGAGTGTGACAAGCATGAGAGGGACAGAGAGGAGATAGGGGAAGACAGGTTGAAAAAGGATGTTGTAGAGGAGGAACTGGAGGGACACCATGATGGTGGCGAGGTCAAAGAACGAAGAGGAATGAATGGGGTGTATCACATCGCTTTCAACTCCAACAACATTTCAGTTTAGTGAGACACAGTTATTGCTGGTTATGAATGATGCTGACAAGAGCATGTGAAACACGAGCAGAGACAAATGCTTTTCTGACGTACATTTCATATTGACATATGTGCTTTAATAGCATTAGGATGCGGTACAGAAGCATATTGTGGTCTCATAGCATCATCCATAGCATTATAGCATCAAGAAAATCTCCTTTCTTGACATAACATGGACTAAAAAGAAAAACACACCAGCACAAGAGCCAGACCAACATTCCTCTAACACATCTCACCTATCCTTTTTCCCATTGACCCTCCAGCAAGGACACAAATAGGCACTTCAATATGCAGAACAAACAAACACAAACATGCCTCTGCATTCCCATGGGGGTCCAGACCTCTGTCACATTGTGTGATGATCACTGAAGTAAACAAACAACTAAGCTAAACAGCATTGTGACGGATGACAAAGGATTCAGAATTTAAACGTACACAGATTTGCTTGCTGATACACTTTGATATACACTGCTCAAAAAATAAAGGGAACACATTATCATTCCAATGTAAGTCCAAGTCCATCACACTTCTTGGATGTCAACCTGTCCAGTTAGAAAGCAACACTGATTGTGAGTCAATTTCACCTGCTGTTGTGCAAGTGGAACAGACAACAGGTGGAAATTAGAGGCAATTAGCCAGACAACCCCTGTAAAGGAATGGTTCTGCAGGTGGTGGCCACAGACCATTTCCCTGTCCTCATCCTTTCTGGCTAGTTTTTGGTCACTTTAGTGTTTTGCCAGTGCCCTCACCACTAGAGTTAGCATGAGTTGTGTCTGCAACCCACAGAAGTTGCTCATGTAAGGCAGCTCATCCAGGATGGCACATCAATGTGCATTGTGGCAAGAAGGTTTGCTGGAGCATGGAGGAGACACCAGGCCTGTACACCAGGAGATGTGGAGGGGGCCATAGGAGGACAACTGCGGGGCCGCTTTCTGCTCCTTTGTGCAAGGAGGGACAGGAGGAGTGCTGCCACAACCTGCTACATCTTCCAGCATGACTGGTTTGGCGGTGGGTCAGTGATGGTTTGGGGAGGTATTTCCTTGGAGGGCCGCACAGACCTCTGTGTGCTAGCCAGAGGTGCCTTGACTGTCATTAGGTACCGGGATGAGATTTGCTGGTGCAGTGGGCCCTGGGTACCTTCTGATGCAGGACAATGCCAGGCTTTATGTGGCTGGAGTGTGTCAGCAGTTCCTGCATGATGAAGGCATTGATGCTATGGACTGGTCCGTTCCCCAGACCTGAATCCAATCGAACATCCCTGGGACATCATGTCTTGTTCGATTCACAATGCCATGTTGCACCACAGACTGTCCAGGAGTTGATTGATGCCCTGATCCAGGTCTGGGAGGAGATCTCTCAGGAGAACATTCGTCATCTCATCAGGAGCATGCCCAGACATTGTAGGGAGTGCATACAGACACGTGGAGGCCACACACACTACTGAGGCTCATTTTGAATTGTCTTGAGGAATTTCCACAGAAGTTGGATCAGCCTGTGATCTGACTTTTTCCTTGTTATATTTTGAGTATGATTCTGAAGACCTCCGTGGGATGATGATTTTGATTTCCATTGATCATTCTTATGTTATTTTGGTCTCAACCCATTCCACTATGTAATGAATAAAGATTTTCAACTGGAAGATTTCATTCATCAAGATCTAGGATGTGTAGTTGTTGGTGTTCCCTTTATTTTTTTGAGCAGTGTAGTTCTGACACAGTGTGCTTTTACACACTTATGAGCAGATTCGAACAAAAGGAGGAATTCCATTGTTGATATCAGTCAAGCAAGATTAAGTTTAGCTGACATACTCTGCTTCTAGCTTTATTTGAACAGAGACACCAAAAAATACTAAGGTATGTAGGAAGTAGGTATGTAAACATTGTTAAACATATGAATGTACAGTACACATTTTCAAATATTCACCTCAGTTCCTAAACCTAAATTAAACCTAATTGCATTTGAAACACTGATTAAGTACAGCTTTGTATACAGAAACAAAGTACAGAAACATTAAAATAAGCACTGCAAGAAACAACCAATGTAAGCGACCAATGTAAACACTGCTGCCAGTGTAAACTGTAGATAGTGTGCACAGTGTTGGGGGATACATAAAGACTTACAAATTACATTTGCCAGTAAATAGCTTTTGCATTTAGGAAAAAAATCATTATCAAATATGATTCACACTGTGTGCTCTCCAGATTAGTCACTATAATTTTCCCTTTTCTGATTCAGATAAATCAAATGAATTGAGCAGCTGGATGTTTTTTGATATGGGTATCGAGAAGAGAGTGCAGGGCCGGCAGCTCACAGTGTGCTGATTCCAACATCTTACTGTGGGTAAGTCTCCTCTGTTAATTTACCCTTTACAGTTACTAATGTAAAAGGAAATCTCTATCCGGAAGCTCTATAAAACAGGTAGACTTCCTGTAGCTACAGAATATGATAAAAATAATATTAATAACAATAATTTGGTACTTATTAGACGAGAACCTATTTTTAATAGTGACCAAAATTTTTAGCTTAGCACATGTTGAATCAACACTGTTGTGTGACACATCTATATGTGTTGAATGTGTTGACATATCACAGTTTGCATTTATCCCAAACTATGGCAGCTCCCACTCCCCAACATCCTGAAAATTCATCTTTATCCCAAAAATAATTATGAAAACCACTTTTAATTTCATTTGCAAGTTGATAGCAGTCTGTTTATGTACATATAGGCCATTTAAACAAAACAAAGTAAATTTTCATTACTGTTGCACATTGTGTTGGTGCAAGTCTGGCTTATTTACAGATGAATAATACCAGAACTAGCACTTGCCATTGTATCCTTAGCATTAGCAGCCTCATCACCGTGTGATTGGTGTATTTAAGGACAGTACGGAGTGTAGGTCATCTGCATTTCAGATACAGTCAGCGCTCAAAAGGCTGCGCCTAAAATATGATCTCCAGTCTCTCACCCCACAGTGGCAAAATATAATAAACAATATCCATCCTAATTAGGCCTACAATGCATAAATCTTAACTTTTGTGATGAATAGTGTCATTATGTTCAACTTTGAAATGGTCCATTTATTAAGAGATTTTATGTTAAAATAAATTATAAAGACATTATATTTTCTGAAATTATGATTATTGCTTAGTGTTAAGTTAACCTTATTATTAATCAGTTAGTCAAAAAATAACCAACTAATAATCAGATTCAATTTAAAAAAAGAATCATTAGATTATTTAACTAATTACAAAAAAATGTTAGTTGCAGCCTTAGTGCGTACACAGGTGTATTTTTGTCCAAACTGGCTTCCTGCTTCTTCTGCTGCTTCTCGTGGTACATCTCCCATTCCTCCACTACTACTTCTCACATTCTCTCTCAGTTTCCTTGTCATCTCATCATTACTGCTGTAGGTGTCCTCCATCCTTGCTGTCTTTCTCTTGTTAGAGGTAAATTTAATCTGTCCTTGTCAGCTTTAATCAAAGCACTCACAGATTCAATTTAGCAAGTGTGTGTAGGAGGTTAGGATAGTATCTTCAGGATGACAGGAAACAAAAGGGTGTTCCATGTACACACATTCATCCACCGCTTCACTTTGAATAAGACTTAAGGCCATTGTCAACAGCCTCTCTACAGCTGAATATCTTTTGTCAAGCCAACTCTACACTTCAACTGAAATATTTAGAAAAGAGAATTATTTTATTTAGCATGTATGTAGCTTTTCCAATCCAGAGGCATCAAGATAAACCATCAAAATTAAGATTAAAATATAAATAAATTCCTTAATCTGTAATGGAATGTTGTATTATACTAAAAACCCTAAAAGATTAGAGTCCAGAGTTTTGTTATGTCATTGTGGTTTAATCTGATGGCAACATATTGCACAAAGATTTAAGGAAGGAACTAGAACCTACTTCTGCACACAAACTGCGTCATCCCAATCCTCTTCATCGCCGTTTGGTACTGGATGTTTTAGATCCCTCTGATCAAGCGAGGGTTGTTCAAGGCTGAAAATCCCCAGACATTGCGTGGGGATGACTTCAGCAGCAATCAGGCACTAATCTTTTGTTTGTCTTGTCTAGATGCAGACAAACAGAAAACTGGTGTTGATTGGAAATCTGTCAGATTTAGATTAGAGCTGGATTAACAATAACAGTTTTTCATTAAAGTTCTCTACACAAGCCTTACCTAAAATTAGGAAAAGATTTAAATCAATTTTTTTTTTTTATTAAAATGAACAAGATTACAAGTCTGGCGTGCTATTTGAGACTTCTACAGGATTTTACATAACTTACATACATAAGGGGTCAAATGACAGTTTTATGATTTACCTAACATTTACTGTAAGATCAACACAGTTAAGTGGAATATTTATATGATTTATTCTAACCCTGTCTCAAATTGTGCTTATTTGCTAAAATTTGTAACATGAAAGTTTATAGCGATTGAATTTCAAGAAAGTTATATTATTGTGCTAATTATAAATACATTTTTAGGCACAACTATTATATGATTTTAAATTTGTGGTATTGAAGTAACGTGCACCACCTAAACAGTAGTAGTAACCAAAACCTGTAATCTTGAAGCTGTTTTTTCAAAATTATTTCAGTAAAATATAAAATTTTTATAGCTAACTAAGTAACAGTTTGGAAAAATCTAAATTTCCTATTATTCTTAAAAAAACACAAAAAAATAGCAGTTTGAAATATTGTGCTCACACAGGACTCCACTGCTCATAATAACAAGTTTTTAGGGCTTTAATCTGACCAGGCGTGTTAGACACAATGTAAACCATAAAGATGGCCATCATATGCTCAAACACTCTCATGTTGATTCTGTCATAAATTAAACATTCCCCAAATAGAAGAATCTTAAGCTTTCAATTAAAGTCAACCTACTTAAACAGATGATTAAACAAGAGAACAACTTCATGTCTAAAAGAAGCTGTTTTGCAGTCACACTAAATATTCAGCCCCATGATTTCCCATCTCATCATCTTTTCCACATGCTGCGTCTATGACAGGTTGATTCACAGCTCTTTTCAGTTCCACCCACCTTCCCTTTAATCTCCATCTTTAATCTCTTCCTACTTTATTTTCTGTATTTTGATTACCTCTTTATCTGTGTCCACCCCCAATCATTGCCATCCACCTCAACCTTTTGAAACAATTTTCTCTGACGTCAGAAACAACTTTTCTTTTTAAGCCTGCGTTTGCCCCTGCAGACTCACTCTGCTTCTCTTTCTTTCTCTCCGTCTCTCTCTCTGACCGCTGTCACAGCCAGTAAAGTTCTGATGAGAGGCTACCTAACACTGCATTGTCTGATCAGGTGTTGTTGAGTAAGCGGGTTTGCAGCCCTGATCTCTCAGGGTCAGCTTAATGCTATCCTCTGCTGGATCTCTCCTTGTAACCTGGTCTGCTGCCCGCCAGCCGGGGCCTACATTTGTGCTCCAACTTTCGACTGGCCTCGCGGATGCTTACTCTTACAACATACTAGAGTACAGTGCCAAACAGCTCTCTCAATGCTACAAGATGTCTAGGTCTCCACTATATTTGCATGGATTAGTTTCTAATAACTCAGCTAATAGTGATGCTATTTGTAATGCATATTTGCATTTATTTTGCATGTGTGTTTTAAGATTGCCTGAATACGTGTGCTCAATTGATCTAACTTAGAGAAGGGTACTAAAGGTGACATACAGGGGGTAGCCGATTCAATATCTATCACTGTTCAAGTCAGATTCCACCTTGAGCAAGAGTGTGATTATTGATTAATCCCCATACAATAATGATCTGAGTTGATCTGACATTGTTGGCAGCAAGAGATGATTTCATTGGTCAGACCACCTCTAGAAAGGTTCTCTTGCATAGTAAGGGACTGTGCAGGGCTAGAAAAGAGTGACAAAGGTAGGCAGGTAAAAATCAGCCAGATGCTGTGTTTTTTTTAAATGAATCTTATATAATTTTAATTAATTATATTTAATGTATTAAATTTGTGCCAGCCACATGTATAGGCAACAGGGTTTATGTCCATCCTGTCATTCCAGTAGACCGTTGCTTTATGACAGTAGAAACATTGCTTATGTGTGCTGCTGTGATGCTAATATGACAGTTGAGAAAACACAGCAGGCAGGGAATGCACAGAATGCTGTGATGACTGTGCTGTGTGAAGTAATTGTGTAAAAATATTTCCTTTTTGTCCTTCTTGGACAAATAGCTCTTACAAAACCTAGGGGTGTGTTTGGGGTCATTGTCCTTTTGGGAAACAAATGATGGTCCCATTACTGCTGTGATAGCTATGCTGGTGAAGTGTTCCCTCTGTTTTGACTATGTCACCAACACTGTTGCAAGAAAAACACCCTCACACCCCCATTCTCCTCATTGCTTCACAGTGGAAACCACACATTCAGGAACTGTCCATCCACCCACTCTAAGTTTAAAGGTCTCGTATTATACCCCTTTTGGGGATTAAAAAACAGGTCCCTAATGTCCACAAACTCTGTAAATTTTCATGCCTAAAAACTGTGCAGATCCTTGTTTCTGCCCTGGCTGAAACAGAACAGGGTATAGATTCCATCTGCAGACTGCCAAGAACACCAAAAATACAGCGTATAGATGTAGTATTGTAACTCAATGGTTACACTGAAACAGTCAAAAGCTTTTCCTTCTCCCCTCACAGTGACAGCAGCAGAATAACCACAGCAGTGGAACTGCAGCTTTGAAACAACGAGAATACATAACCATTTCATGCTGGTCTTTCATAACCATGCAATTTTAACTTAATCCAGCCTAATAAACCTATAACATTTACTTTAAAAGTTTCACACCATGTCTCTAGGCAACCCTAAACAGTCCTGCTGTGAAACTAGTTGACAATTTTTTCCTGCTTCTACAAACTGTTCATTACACAGATGTGTACACACACGCAGGTCCCAAAAAAACAAGACAAAACATGTTAAAATGGTAACACTTACAGCTTCAGAAGACCGTATGACTGTATGAATAAGAAAAAATTTATATCTCCAACATTGTCAACCAAAGTATGTACTCATCTGTACGGGATGAGGTACAAACAACGCATCATGTGCATGAAGGTGTAGCTGTATTGTAGTCTGGGGGAATCAAAGAATACTATGATTCACAGTAAAATGATCAGGCTGTGCTAACAAAATGAGGGAATTTTTTTCATAAATAAGGGAAAATGCTGGAGAATTTTGACCATAGGATGAAATTGTGAGTTTAGTGAAAAACTGGAAAATCAAGAGTGTTGGTAATTATGCCTCACCATTCCTGTGTGCTGCTGGAGACAGGTTTACAGTGCCCAGTATGTACTGGAGAGCAACTCAGCTAAGCCTGCTGCATGTAGCATGTTGGAGTCCTTAAGGTGTGTTCACGTTATAGCAGAGACACCCCAAAATACTGCTTTTAAAAAACCAATGATCCTGGGTGTGTCTCTGAGTTTCTTAAAGCATACAAGACAAACAAAGACAGACATCTTATTTAACTGATAAAATATAAACATACAGATGCAGCTACTAAGACTTAAAAAACAGTTTGAATGACACTACTCGCAATATTAGCATTGCAGCTAAGGTGGCTAATATGCCTCTACAGTCCACCACTCTTATCCAAACTGAAACACCTCAGCGACTCTGGACACATTGGGGTGTGTTTTGTACATACATCCATTGTCAGAAGATCAGTCACACTGACCTCCACCTCCAGCACCACAATGTGCCATGTGACCATTTTCATTTTTGGTTTTATCATGAAATAGAAGTATTGAAATTTGGCGCAGATATCCAAAAGTCATAATCTTATAATAATGAATCAGTTATTATGCTACATATGCATCTAAGTAGTAACTACACCAGCAACAGCTGTCAGATGTATAGTGGAGTAAAAAGTACAGTATTACTCTCCGAAATGTAGGAAAGGATCATACAGTGGGAGCGCTCAAGTAGAGTACAAGTACTTTGTCAACAATCATAAATGGAAGCACTCAAGTAGTAAAAGTACTTTACAAGTACTTTACTTACTGTAAATATACTGCAAAGCTTTCTACCAGTTAGGAACCTTGTATCTCAAACATCACACTGAATATGAAAGCATAACGAATTGCAACTATATACTGTAGGAGCAAAGACCATTTTTATTCAAGTCTGCAATCAACCCCTTTGTCATTGCAACACCAGGCGAACATCTGGTATTATTATGTAAACAACTTGCATCCAGAGTCATTAAAAAAAAAAGAAGGGATTGACCCAGCTACACAGAGCAGATGCAACATTACGATTCCAATACACCTTTTCTGAGAAATAAAGCTGTGTTATTATCATTACAACATGGTTTTATAGTCTTACTAAGTCTGAAAATCAGGTTATTTTTTATCAACACAGATGGAATACTGAAATGGATGTGATTGGCAGGAAGCTATTCCCCTTCTGATCACAGAGAGACTTAAATGCATTCACAGTAACGCATTTTCTGTTATATAACAATATCACATATGCCACTAAACAGGCTGTTTAGTCACCCCTAGACCAAATTAATTATGCAGTAGTTAACATTTCTAGAGAATACCAGTCTTTGGAACATACTTCAACATTTGAATCACAATGCTGTTTGAAGCTCAGTAGACACACATGATCAGAGTGGTGCAGAATGAAATGAAAGTCCTGATCGAGCCTAGACTCTGTGCATTGCTAATCATTCTCACGTTCACTCTGCTCAGATGCAGTTTTCAGCTTTGGGGAGAAATTCACTTTTTCTCCAATCAACCATAAAAGTATGTGGCCTCTTTATGAAAGATGTTTGTTCAGCGACATTTCTGTAATATGCATAATTTCACTTAGACATACTACACTTACTAATTGTGTATGAATAAGGCAAAACACAGTCACGAGTTGAATGAGTTGAATAATTCAGCAGTGTACCAGTTACACAAAAGGAGAAATGAAGAAATCACATTGTTCAATACAAATCAAGAAATCTGACATTTTTTAAATGTTAAACATGCTCAAGACCAAGATAGATCATGTACTTTTAAATCTACACTTTTTGGTGATTTTTTTCTTTTCAGTTGACGTGTTCTGGGAAGAAGGAAGGTGATGTTGGCAGCACAACACGTAATTCTCCATTCAGAGCCTCAGTGTTGATCTGCTTTCAAAGAGAAAGTATATCAGAGAACCTGAAGCATAGGAAATGATTCACACACATTTGGTTGTGCAGCAGCTGTGGATGTCAAGACCTCACCACTGTGAGACTCAACTTTGAAATGTTTACACATATGAACCTGTCACAGTACTTTTTGCCCATCCACTGCAATGTGTTACATGTGATTAATATGGTGGCTCCGAGCAACTCAACAGAACAAATGCAAATAAACTAAACACTGTTAGCAACAAAAAAACTAAGAAAAAACAACTAAATGTACAGCACAAAGAAAAAACACAACCAAATAAAAAATGCACTGCAAAAGGCATAGACGACAATGAAAATATATACGGGTAGCAAGTAAAGAAACATCTATACTATGTTACAGTTTGTCACTTATTGCCCCCTCAAAACATTGCAGTTTGCAGATGCTACAGCTGTGTGCAATGTGTATGTAATTGCTCCCATAGATATTTATGTTGTGTGTACTATTTGCAGTGCGTTTTATATTTGGTCATGTTTTTTTTGTTTGTCTGTTTTTGTAGGATGCATTTCTGTATTAGCTTTTTTTGTCTCTTTTTGTTGTGTGTTTTGTATTGGTTGTGTTTTTTTTTTTGTTTTTTTTTTTTGCTTTTTGCAGTGCGTATTGTATTTGGCTGTGTTTTCTCGTTTTGTGCCATAATTTTCTAGATGTTGAAAAAAGTTGGTTGTTTTTGTAATTTGATTGCATGTGGCCTGTGCATATTGCTCACTAGATGCTTTTAATAAATTAAAAACAGATATATGTACATACATCTCTACATTTGCAGCTGTTAACATTTGTATCGCATTTTATGTTATGCTTGAGAAAGAGATTGCCCCATGCATTGCAATAGTATACAATGTGTTAATTGCTAACCGCAAATTTTGCTTTATTGGGAAAATGTTTATACTTGATTTTGCATTCCCTGAGCTGCAGATGTGCACTGGATGGAACACTTAGAACTTAACAATGCAGTAAAAAATGTATTCTTCTTCTGCATAATTACATGTTTGAGAATGTAAATGTTCTATTAGGTGGATAGAATGATATTTACGCTGAGTTTAGCATTTACTTAACAACTTGTTTATGTTTAATTTCGCAGGGTTGAGTTTGGCAGCTAGCATTCATCACTGTGTGAACAGGTGAAGCCTCAAGAGGTGGCTGCCCTGAAAACAAATGCTAATGTGAAACAAGGAGGTTTCATGATTTATGACAGCAAGAGGTATTAAATTGAGAACTTTTTACTGTGAATTACTGTGAATGAATTTATTATAATGTATGGTTTCAAAGGCCATTGTTTGCACATTAAAGGGAGCATACATAATATGAAAAAGCTGGATTTTGAAACAAAATCATCAAAACTCACATTGATTCAAGGACAGAAATTAACTCTATGCTGAAAATAGAATACATAAACGTTCAAAACCTAATAAAATGAGCTGTTGAACTTTATTATACATAGTAGGAATTGGTACAGAAGAGAATTCTTGGAAGAACTGCAAAACTCAGCCATCCATTGCAATTTATGAGCAAGAAAAGGGACAAGCAGAAAAAAATTTGAAATTGATAGCAGTGACTTACCTGGTCTTTTGTCGTTTCGACCTTTTCGACCCCCACATAGTCGTACTTTGGAGATCAGGACCAGGATCTGTTTCTGGCACAAGGACTTGTTGCTTTTAGGACAGGGCTTGCGCTTGTTGGCTACCGGTCGGTTGGTTTGGTCGTCCTTGACCGCCCGTTTCTGTCTAATAAGTGAGCTGGCGAGAGCTGCCATCTTCCCCCCCTCTCACCTTTGGGAGGGGGGTGTCTTCCTTCCAGATAACCCCTTTGCTGGTTTGACTTCTGCTTTCCTCAGGAAACTAGAGTAGGACGGATGTTTTAGAGAAGCCCCCACAGGGGAGATCGGACGTCTAATTGGGTTAACAGGGAAGAGTTTAGTTGGAGGGTTCCCTTGGAGAGGGAGCAACTAGAAGAGATGCAAGTTCACCTGCAGTCCACAGTAAAGCATCCACTCAGACAAAAATTAAAATCTGACACTAAGAGAGCACACAAAAAAGTGCTACAGTCACATTTTTAAAAATACCAGAAAAACAGAGGTTGGAATGACTTTTAAAAATGGGAAATTGGAGATATTTCTACCCCTCTTCCCCACTCATCTTTCACCTCAAATAGTGCCTCAATAGCCAAGTTTGAAATATTATATTGCAAAATAACTAAGCTACTTTAAATACACAATATGAAACAATAACAGCTCAATTAATTTTACATATAAAAACACTTTTACTGAACAAAAGTGGAATCATTTTGAATGCTAAGAAGCTCTTAAAAGCGCAAGAAAGATCAAACTGTTTGTCACCATTTGAGCAGTCCACGGAGGTCCAACTTTGCCTCCCATTTAAATGTGGCAGCATGAAATAATGAGCTGAGAGTCGGAGCAGTAATCCAGCTGACTTAAATCCAGAGGTAGAAAAGCAAGCGGGACATTGACGATCTTTGTAGAAATTAAGCTGGGAACAGAGAGGAGACATGGACACAGACGGACAGAGATTCCTCTTCTGCCTCCGATGGCACGCTCCTTTCCCACAGTCCTCACCGAACTCCCTCCTACTCCCTCTCTCCCTCCCCCTCCCATCCAAAGTCGACGAGTGGCTGTGAGGTGTATGTGTGTGTGAATTCCAGCAGCCACCATCAGTAGAGGTGACATTCATGAGAGAGAGAGAGAGAGAAAGAGAGGAGGAGAGAGCAAAAAAAGAGAGGGAGACAGAAGGCAGGGAGGGAGGTATAGAGACTGTGATGTGTGAACATGAGCTTGACTGGGGAAAGAACAGAAATTGTGTGAGAGAGATGGGTAACAGAAGCTACAATTTTATTTTGCATAATATTATTATATATCATGGGTGAGGGAGAGAGAGTGTGTGTGCGTTTAAGGTGCAGATAGTGACAGTTTTGTCTCCTTGAGAGAAACCGCATCACCCATGTGCTGCTCCCTTACTGTCACATGCATCCACACATCCACACGCACATCAGCATATTTTTTAGTCTTCCCTTCCTGCTCTAATTGTGTGTCTCTAGTCAGTATTCTACTTCATCTCTCTCCACGACATCCCCTCATGGAGCATTAACGGTGTGATTTGTCTCTGTGAGTTCTCCATATGAAGTGAAAGCCAAAAAAAGTGACTTTGTTCCCTGAAATTGGCATTTAGTGCGTGACATAGCTCACCACTGGCTTACGTTAACCCTGACAGAAACATGAGCTTGGACAGATTGAGTTAGACAGCTAACACTGCCAACACACACATGTACTTATCTCACCCCTGCTCTCCCTCAGCTCCCCCTATGCAACAACATCAACAATAACAAGTATTCTCATATTGTTCTATTTCCATTTAGTTGCAACTTTGAGGGCTGACATAAGAAATTTCTGCAATAATTTGGAACAAAACAAACTTCCACAAATATCTGTAGAGAGCTTAAATCATGCTGACATACTTTTGCACGAAGTAGCCGGTGCTGGTAAATGACAGTGCCCTGCAGTCAAGCATTTCTCATCTTGTTGAGTTGCAACAAAAACAAGGTTTATGCTTACTGTCTTCATTCTGCAAAACAAAGACAGCCTGGATTAAGACAAACAGTATGATCAGATGAAGAGAATGCAAAGGCGGTCTTAAACAAAATGGAATGAACAAACTGCGTCCTTTTACCAAAGGTTATGTGATTGTGTTCAGCTTCAGTGCAAAAGTGTTACAGCTAACTGGGTAAATCCAAGCCTCAGTAGGAAAAGCTCATCATAATGCATCTTAAATCTGTAATATAACTGAATACAAAAATGTTATGACTGTCTCTAGTCTGGAACCTCAGACTCAAACACAATGAATCTGTATTATCTGAGAGCCAATCAATTCAATTTTGTTTCACGATACTTCATTTACAAGCAGTTGTGAAGCAGCGGAAGCAACTTGAAAATGCAAGGTCAAAGCTAACAATGCTGAGCAAGGTCACTATCTGTCAGGGCTTGATTGACAGGTGACATCGAGGGTTCGGTCTCCCATGAGGAAAGAGGGCACGGTGGGGAGGGAACCACAAATGAGATAATTCAGTTTGTATTGATGAGAAAACAGAAAAGATATTTTTCTCCTTTTCTGATGACTGCTCGCCCCTTCATTCGTCATCCATCTTGAGCCACACGCTCGTCTTCCTACTGTGGGTAAAGAATCAATCTCCTAATGGACGTCGCTTTACACACATTGCCAAAGGTTGTTCTGCTTTTAGTTTTCTCCAGTCACAACTATATGCCAAGTTACACCACAAGAAAGCTAAGTGGGGTTTCTCGGGACATTATACAGTCTCAAGGTTAAGAAATGTTTCCATCATTTTAATGAAATTTTGTAGTAGACTCATTAAGACTAAGAGCTACCGCCTGTATGAACACAGCCTAACTACCAGCTAAACACCCATTATGTCAGGACTCTATGTTACCACCATTATGTATTTTCTGTTTATTACCATGGAAAATTGTCTTGTACCTAGTTTGAATACAACTTATGCAAACCTGCCTCACTTTTACATTTTTTACCTTCTCCATGAAGGAAAAATATACAGCACAAACCAGAAACTTAGCAAAGCATTGTGCCACATCCATATATTTTCCCATCTCATTAAAAAATTCACAATACAAAAAACTAATTTAATGCAAATGTTTGCTAGAAACAATGGCTGTCACATTTCCTGCACGCATATCAATTTACGTAGAAGGCAATGGTATTAACATTAAACCTTTTTAAAGTGATTAACTTTTTCCCAGCATAATAATTCTCAGGTTTTGGTGTATTAAATGTTATCTAACAGGGACTTACAATATATGTATAATCCTTTTAAGATTGGATAGATAGAAACCAAGCTTTTCAATTAAGTTCTTGGCATTTAAGATAATGTACAGTATCACTTTTTTAAGGTCCTTGTATTTCTATTTTTATTTTCCTTCTCATGTTACTTCATACAGTTCATATTGCATTACCTCTATACATTATGAATTCATATTCTTTCAAGAAACTATAAGATTTCTCAGTTTCAGCATTTGATGTTTTTGCACTGAACGCTTTACCATTCTGTTTTTATTTTCATTTTTCATACCATACCAGCTTTATTCAAAAACAGGGTTAACAGTATGGCTGCTGCATGGTGGCCTTCAGTATATTGGACCAGAATACAATGATGTTGAGTACCTGTACTGAATAGAAACAGAAAACATTGTGACATTTTTTTGGTGGGTGGGGCATAGCTGGAAGCAAAACAGTAGGATGATGGGTGAAGTGAACGTGTTTGCCTCCAGTTTTCCTCCCTTTTGCCTCCAGCTAACACTGTGATGTAATCATGACGTTGGCCGTAAAGTCTATAGTCAGACTCAGACATGTAGTCATGTTTATGTAAACACAGTTACACAAAACACAAACACACACATATACAGAGTCAGACAGAGTTAAGTACATCAAAACAATTGGCCCAGTTCTGTCTTCTTCATCCGTCCTCTCTTTATCGCTGTCTCTCTCTCCTTCAATCCCCTCTCAGCCCATCACACTGTCCACAGATGACAGGAGGTATTCTTCGTTAATCCCCTTCCCATTATGTGACCATGTGGAATCTGAGGTCTGCTTCTTGCATACATAAATAATATTTCTAATGTCCATGACCCATAGGAGAGTTTCTCAGCTTAGAGTAGTACATATGATTCTCAGTTTCATCCTTTATTTACCCCTCTGGTAATTTGTTTTTAATTGTAAAAAATATTCAATGTGTGAGACGTTTTTCTTTTCTATTAACAACACCCCCTGATTTTCCTTCCTTTAAAGCAAATTTATTCATTTCCAGTTAAAACTCATCACATAAACATAAAACTGGCCGTGCATGTTAATCAGTTTTTTTTCAGTTTGGTCAGTTTATGTTTTTTCGGATTTGAAATGGATGGTCCTACTGTCGTTGGTTATGTGAAAAGGTTTTATTTAAATTTAGTAGTATGTAGCAGTGTCCGTTTGTCAAGTCTTTTGACTGGTTGTTTCATTTCAGATTAAAATGATATCAGCAACTGTGGGATAGATTGCTATGCGGTTACTGTTGGCATTAATTGGTTTGCATGTTAATGATAAATCATTGATATATTGATTGATGTTAATGATTCACTCAATGAATTTTTTAAATTACTAATAATGCAAATAATGAGGAAGCACAGTGTAACTGCCAGAAAATGCACTGCAATATTATGTAGTTGCTGTAGTACCCCAAGCCTCTCAGAGGGTGTTTATCAATTTGTGTTCTTTTCTGTACGTGTGTTCTTGCAGATTAATGAAACAACGTCAGCAATAGTCCAAGTATGGTTTCAATTCAAAGTTCACATCTACACAATTACAGATCAAAGAACCAGAAGTGTTGCTACATCTGGTTTATCAAGGATGCTGGGAGCAGACTTGTGTGAACTTGGGGCATTTTTCAATACAGAGTACACAAAGTACAGACTCCCGCACTTGGGAGTTCAGACTTTGCAAGTGTGAACTCACAGTCCAGACTCTCGAGGACAGAAGGATGCAGTACACTCAATGCACAATTGAGGCAGCAGCATCCTTGGTCATCACTAGTTCAGCTCTGATCTTCTCTAGCGCTTATATGATAAACCCCATCACATCTGTCATGTCATATATTCATTGTATAAAAGTACATATGGGCTATTTTAAATGTATAATATTATATAATGTATAATATAATATTCAGTGGCTGATTTTTGGCAAGGCATGGAATGACAATATCAGTCCAGTCATCAAGCTTATTGGCAAGGACTACAAAGTTGACTATTAAAAACAAATGTTTGAAAAAGTCTATTAGCAAAAAAGACCATTATTAGTCTTCTTATTATCCTTAGATCTTACAAATATACATGTATAACATATTTGATTTGATATTTGATTTCCTTTTCTAGCATCTAGCAAAAGTACAACAACTATAGTAAAACTATTTGTGTTTGTTTATCTGCCATTGATTGAAGTGGTGCAAAATGTATGATGGGGTATTATGAAAGTATTATACAGACAAAATACATATAATTTATACCAGTTAGCATTAATATTAACAAACAGACCCAACGTATATATAGCACGTCAATCAGATGAACCTCCAAATATTACATTTTTAAATTAACTCAATCTTTTAAAAAAAGACTTTGCAAAGCAATTTTAAAACTTTTCTTTTTTGTGTGTCATCATCAATAAAAAGGAAACTTTACCCTTTCATCTTCTATTTGTTTTTTCCCATTGCCTTCTTCTTCACTATTGCCTGAGGTAAAGTCTCAGCAAGTAAATCAGTAGGATTAAATCCACCTTTCTCACAGTATATATAGATTGCTCAATGAATGCAGATTTATGAAGGCCTCTGTGTTATCCCTGTTAAAGCCCACTGTCACCCCAGCTGGTTGAGCCAACACCATCCTAACACCATTTACTCTCTTGTGTGTGATCCTTCCCACAGCTGGCAGCTACTGCTGTGGTGACTGATGTATTGGCTCATGTGGGGGAGACAGGGCATACCTCATTTGTATATGACCCTTCTTTTTACAGGCAACAGTTGTTTCACCACAACTTAAACAAGCTATGAATGACGTAAGATGTAAAATGATTTAGTATAGTGTATAAAATGAGTTAAACTTAACATTTGGGGAGGGGGGGGGGTTAGTAGTGTTATAAATAATAAATAAAAATGTTTCACTTAAGGTTGTCACTTATTAATGTCACAAAACTGCATCTAAACGTTCCAGTGTTTTTTTCTGTTTGGCTGTTTGGTTTAAAGTAGCCAGATTTGTGTGGAAGACAAGCTTAAGTACAGAATCAGATGCAATAGTAATGTTTTAGTCCGATAAATGCAAGCGTGGATGATCTCTGCTGTTCTGTCCTCAATCTCATTCCCCCTTCTCTGCAATCTTAGTCTCTCATTTCTATAAAAGAAACTCAATGAAAACAGAAATGTCAGATTAGGTTGACCTATAATTTAATGGATTAGAAATGGAAATGAAATGCTTGCCCTCAAATAATCATCCTGATTTATGAACTATTTGTCCGAGAACCAAATCTCATCATTCCCCCAAGTGTTCCCACTAAGTACAAGCAGTGCAGAAGTGTAGAAATCAACTTATGTTAGTTGTGCGTCCAGTTCGCACAAGTATATTGTAATCCTGCCATTTTTGTTATGATATATTCATGGAGATATGAAGATGATCCACTGAGAGTCAAAGCTAAGCAGGAAGAAGAAATTAGGTCACATAAGTGGGTTTTGAGATTGCCTCTGTATTCAAAATAAATATTGATTTTGTGTTTCTGGAGGTTGCTCAAGTGTTCCATCAGACTCGCTGCTTGACATTTACTTCAGATTGTAAGAATACATCATTCTGAATAGTAAATTCAGGATAGGACACATTCATTCATTTAGTCTTGATGGTTTTAGAAATCTCATTTGTTCTTTTTTTATTGACAAACATTACAGCTGAGACACCAAATGTAATTTAACATTTCATCAAAACTATTATTCCTGTATTTGCATTGTGCTGGTGTTGATCCCTCATTTTGGAAGAATTTGATGCATAATTGTTAATTTCTTGTTGGAGAGAAGTTGTACTGTAGTTAAGAGCTGGCATGCCTTTAGGGGTGATCGGATAAGTACCTCCCATCACAGATGTTCTGCTGAATTAGGATCATAGCATCTCTAGAAGGCTCAAAACTAACTATTGGCACCAAACCCAGCCCAACTGCTCTCATTACTGATTAGATTCTGTGATTTTTTTTTCTATTATTCTACAAATTAGTTTAGAGTCAGAGAGTCTCATTAATGCATATGATAGGTTTGTTGTTCAGTTTAAAGGTTAATGCCACTGGGCAAAGCTAGTAGCTTAGCTTTGTTTAAACCCCTGATCTCAGCACACACAGCTCCTCTGTGTCCCTCTGCTGCCATCGGTTTCTGTTTATTTTCACTATAGAGTCTAATTCTGCTGTTGTTCTCATCTGCCATTGAACAAATCCACTTAAAGCCTGTAATTATTTCTAGTGCTACTTTTGATATGCCAGGGGGAATCCAGGTGATACAGCAGCATAGAAATTACAGTAAAACAGAACACAGCTATAATATACAGCATAGCAGCATACACAATAGAACAATGACATTACTAGTAACACTGCTGATGCCACTACTACTTATAGTAATAACGAATATGTACTAAGTAGATAAGTCAGTGCCTCCCACCCAGTGACAGCTAGGATAGGCTCCAGCACCCTTGCAACCCTTAACAGGACAAGCAGTTAGGATAATGGATGGATGGATGATAGATAAGTCAGTCTGCAGTTACTTGAGTTTGCTGATAGCGGTAATGGAGATTGTGGAGTCTTATCTCAGCAGGAACAAAGGACCTGTGGTAGTGCTCCTTCACGCACCTTGAATGAAGCAGCCTGTCTCTGAATGTGCTGCTCAGGACACTCAGGGTTTGGTCAGCATTCTCCTTTTCCCACCTCTTCCACTGAGTCCAGAGAACAACCGCATACAGAGTGGGTTTTCCTTATCATTTTGTCCTGTTTTGTCCTGTCTGTTGGTGTGATGCCACTGCCCCAGCAAAGCTTGGCATAGAAGATAGCTCACGCTAGCACAGTCAGGTTCTGTTCACCTTCCATCCAGAAGGCTTCGTATTAAGATGGAGGTTGTTCCTCTGACACCACTGATCAAGTAAATATCTTACAATTTGTACCCAGGGCAGTTTTGCTATGAACAAGACTCTTTTGCCACAATGCTCGGCTCACACTCACAGTTACACGCATTTATATCAGGAGGCTGCCCCGTAACAGTCTGATCTGCTGGACACTGAGCACTTCTATTGGAGCAGCTGGGGTCTTGTTCAAGGGCACCTTAGCAGTTGTAATGTGAGAATGGCAAACACAGTTTTTTGTTTTTCTCTCACCATCCAGGTCTACACTATAAATTCATAGTACTATATTTAAAGGTCACATTATGCAAAATCCACTTTTTAGTCATTTCTATACATTTATATGGGTCTTGGCTATGTGTAGACAAACACCAAATGAGTTAGCAGTGGGCTGAATGCTTTTTTTTATATTTTCCAGTTTGGTAGAATGCAGTCCTTTCACCTCGCCAATGGTAAAACGGGTGAGTCACATACGGCTCTGGCCAATCACCGTCCACCACTGCCTCTTCCGAGCACTCCAGTGTCAAGTGTCAACTGGGTTATTTGGAACCTGTGTGTGTGTTTGTGCGAGTGTGTGCGCTCACACATGTGAATGATGGTCAGTTTGTAGAAGCACAAGAAAATTTTACTAGTTTCACAGCAGTACTGTCTGCAGTTGACTTAAGGGTGTGTTTCAAAAAACAGTGAGAGTCAATACTACATCAATACACTGTGTTTTTGGTGTTATTTGCAGCGTATACTATGTTGTTTGTAGACAGACACACACTTCACGTAACCCTATGTGAGATTGCAGGTATACATAACAGAAAGGGAGGGAGGAACGCTGCTTAAAACCAGTTGATCCAGAGACAGGCTCTGAGTGCAAAATTTAAAAAAGGCAGAAACAAGGATCTGCACAGTTTATCAGCATGAAAATTTCCAGGTATATTCTGGGGATGTGAGGAACCTGTTTTTGAATACCCAAAAGGGGTGTATTATGAGACCTTTAAAGAATCACCAGTCACTACACTGTATGGGAATACATTTAGGCAAAACAAGAAGCACAGTAAAGAATTTCTTTGAGAACTTGCAGTGGGCATTTTTAAACAGTTTAAACAGTCTGAGACATACAGCAATGTGTTCACAGTGAGCCATGCATATGCAGGATTATGTTACAGCCCAGTGCTATAAACAGTAAACAAAACCCAAAGAGGTTTATAAAACAAACATGATCTTTACAAATGTGAAGTGCTATAGAGGAAAGCAGGATTGAACTTTGTGTTTAAATTAATGTGTCAATATACTATGAAATTGATCTATAATTAAATGTATCCTCTCATTTTCAGGGTTTAGACATTTCCAAGTCCACAGTAGCAAGTTATGATTCTGTCTCCCTCTGTCTGATGTGTTATGTTTGCACAATACCTCAAATCTGCCTTAGACCAATGTTTTGGTTGTGCCAGAAGAAATCATATGTGAACAGATACCTAAAAATCGAATGGGAAATACATTATGGATCTTGTTTCTCAGAAGAGAAAAACATGAGCATTATGGCAAAAGGGAAGACGTTCATTTTGTTTAGCCCAAAAATAGAGTTGTGAAGTAGGAGTAGCTGTTTGAGCATAAAAAGTCCTTGACAATGATCAGTGACTCACAGCTACAGCACATCTATGGCTGAGATGGACGTGAAACTCACCCACTTAATACATCAGAACAAGTTATGAAAGAATTACTCTTTGATCAATAGCGTAAGGCAGTTTACATAAAAATATGCATTTTCTTGCGGTTAAAATGTTTATTACATGGACTGCTTAGTGCTAACAAATGCGTAAATCACTTTTCTGCTGGTATTTGTGGGAGTTTGATGTGAAGTTTACACTGGTAAATACGACTTAAGAGAAATTGTGCAGGTACATTTTAAATTATTTCAATAACTAGTGAAATGTTTTATTTCCAACTGCAATAATCTTAATAAAATTGTTTGAATCCATACACCTCTGATTCACACTTCAAACACAATCATCAAATTACAAACACCCAACTTCAAATGTGTTTTCAGTAACATTTATTATCAGTGTGCAGTGTACGTAAGTAAAGCAACAATGTCCCTACACAGTACTGACTTTCACATGTGTGATTTCCTATGCTTTGTCCTGGATGTAGATATTATTATATTATATATTATGAAATATATTAAATTGGGGATCAAAATGAATGCAAGCATTTTATACTTCATGCCAAGCAGTTGTGAGTTTAGAAGGGCTAATAGCAAGCCAGAGATCCACAGGTCTGTTTAATCAGACCAGTCTTAATTGCATCTCTTGATGAATCCCGAAGTCTCCTCTGCAGCCGGGTAGATCTCTTAACCGAGACTTCCACACTTCACTGCTACCCTTCATAAGAGAGTGCTCTTTGATGTTGTAGAGCTCTGCTGCAAGACAGCCTTTGAACCAGGGGAAACTGCAGTGGATTAATGGATATTTCAGTCAAGTTCCTTGCTGGGGGCTTGCTTGTGCTATTGTGAGCAGACCATGCATATCTTTGTTATTATCAATTTACCACATGTCATGCCCTGCATATGGCCCAGTCAGAGACAATGCCATGGGCTCTTACGTTTGTTTTTCTGATGTAAAAGAAGGGTTGTTATAACATGATCATGTGAAGGGCTGTAAACAGGGAGACATTCATGTCACGCTTATGACAGTATTTATTGCCAGAATCCATGTGGGCAATGGAGTTGTAACATAGACTGTGACAGGAGCTGTAAGTAAGCATGCATCCTAGGTGTCTGTGTTAGGCACCATGAGTGTTCAAACCTGCATTTGCAGTTGGCTGGCATATGGTAATTCATTACCTGCTGTGACAGAAAGATGAGCACAGTTCTAGACAGTGGTAAAATTGTTTGCTCTTGCTCTGCCAGGTCCTCCTAACAGGTCACTGAACAAGCACTGTCCCAGCTGCGAAGCATAATTAACTGACATACAAGAGGACACTTAATAAGTGCCACCAGTGATCAGGAAAGCAAACCACTGTCTTCTTTGAGCGACAAGTTTTGTGTTAACGCTGCACGCTGCTTGAAATTAGTTTTATTTTTTGATCACCACCTGAAGTATGTGCCAGGTTTTATTCAGTACACAATTTTTGCCAACTTTTCATGTTCCGCTGCTGTTTTCAGAGATGTGCACTGCCCAGTAGTTTGGGGCAAGTTTAATTTAGTGGTCAGAGCATGCTGTTTATCTCATGTGAGCCAAATTTAAATCCGACTTTAGGTTTACTGAGGTGTAAGCCAGTGCCCGTTTTGAACTTGCCTGCGTGTGTGTTTTGTTAGGAACTGTGCCAATCACAGTTGTGTAATATAAGTCAAACTGAGAGAAAATATTTGTGTGAGTGAGTTCTTGGTCTGCTGAGAAACCAGGGTAAAGCAACAGCTAAATAAGAGATACAAGAATTGGTTTAATTCACAACATTCATTCTTTTCATTTCAAAGAAATTATTATTGTTTTTGATTTTCATACACTGTAAGAAAATTGGTTTTGAAAAAGAGCTCATGGCATGCTTTGCCTTTACCGCACAGAGGCAAAAGCTTATCCCAGCATGCTTTGGGCAAGTTGGCAGTTCATCACAAGGCTTACACAGATTAACACGATCACGGTTGCATTCACACCTCTGAGGAAACAGCACCTTCATGCTGTGAGGAGACAGAGTAAGTCACTGACCCACCACTAAGTTGCTAATTGTTTAAAATGTAGCTTAATTAGCACCTGTCCTGTAGCCTAAAGGTGGCAAATGGATGCCACAATGGAATATTACTTCTAATCATCTTGAATTAATCACACATTATTCATGTAATTTGTTGCATGGAAATGTGACATTGGATATTTGAGTTATGCATTAGTACATGGTGTCTAATAGTTGCACCTCTGGTATTAAGCCAACATCCAGTTGCATCCATGCTGCCACAAGCCAGGTGCCTTTCAGCCAAAACCGCAGCTTAATCCACTACTCTGTCCTCTCATTTCTCGTGGAGGACAGCCAAATCCTTGTTTACCCCTGACCCTCAGCTGTCACCACATTAAGCCTGTCTCTCAACATACGCCCCAACACTGCATGCAATTAAAATATTAGTACATGTATGATACCTTTTACCAGTAGACATGCAGATATATCCCCATAGATGCTTATTTCTCACAGTGACACGTGGATATGTGGCAAGGCTTTTACACAGTTCTGATGTGTTATAGCATATATATGATGTGTATGTTTATGAGAGCTTATCAGAGGAGACCACGGTGTAGATATACAATGTCGGAATGTATTGTGTAGTCCCCTGTGCTCGGAGTGGAATAAACTTAGACAAGGTCAAGCCATCCTAGTTGTTCTGTGAGGCTGCACTTAGAAACATCTAAATGCTAACATTAGCATGGTAGCATGCTCTTAGTGACACTTCTAATATGATGATGTTTTGAATGTAGAATGTTTCCACACTTAGGTGATTGTACAGCTGAGGCACGCAGGAATGGTTTTATAGGTATTATATTTGGTCGTAAATACGTGTATTGGACAAACCGAATTTCTTTTATGACGCCGTGGGCAGCAAGGTTAAGGGATTGCCATCATTTGTATAATTCATACAAGAAATCCTCCAAAGTAAGTCATACATTTGTTGTTTGTCCACACCTCTAGAATGATACAGACAAGCATTTTCCAATATGGTGCCCTTGACAGCAGGACACAATTTATCTCTGCCTTACAAAACAACAAATAATAATATTTAAAAAATATTTATAATGGGAAAACTTGGTCATCGTGGTTGTTTGAATAAATATGTGAATGCATGTATCAAATTTCACGGTGAACCATCCAGTTAAGATGTTTCAGTCTTGAATTCTCCTAGACCCTCCTTGCTACATGAGTCTAATAAAGTAAAGAAGAAATCAATAGACATAACTATATGATAATGTCTTGACTCTGTTTTATGCAGCACATGAAATATACAGTATGTGGTCTTAAAACTTTTGATACCTAATACCTTGATATTTGTATGCATGAAAAGTTGTTTGTCACTGCTATCTGTGTGCTGGAACACAAATTGTAGCACTTGCATTAAAATTGAGTAGTAGAAATTTACATCCTAGTACTATTAGGGTTTAACAGCCCACTGAATCTGCCCCTAAAATAGACATCATAAGCTTTTGGCAATAAGCTTTAGAAATTGAATTGAATCACAAGTCATAGATTTCTGGGAAGAGGAGCCATAAAATGCATTACACTAAACACTTGCTGTACAGTAGACTGACGAAGGAAATCCAGTCTGCTTAAAAATTGACAGGAAATTGGTTTGTGTGTTATAAATAAGTGCAACATGTTATGGTGCCCACAGATTGCAGCCACAGATAGACTTTTTTTTTAATAATTTTACTGTTACTGTTACTGTTATTACTGTTATTTTTTTATTCTTTGCATTTACTTGAGCGTTGCTTTTATTGGATCATGTAGGAACATTCTGGTCTGAGAGGGCTTCCTCGTCTAATTACTGCCCATGTTTTTGAACTGCAGCCCATCTAGTGCGTCATGGCTTAAAGAATAATTTGTCACACTCCACTAAGAGTGTGTTTTCTTCTCTCTCTAGTTTTCAGTCTCATCTTTCTCTCTTCTTCTGCCTGTGCGTCACTCAGTGTGTTCTCATTTTGTTACAGCTATAAATGTACAGTATATTAATGGTTCTGGTTTTATACTTTAGTTAACAATGTAGTGGGAAAAGTGCTGCACCACTGACTGTGATAGTCAGAAGTGAGGCAGAGTAAGAGTTGACACAAGCACAGAGGAGGAGAGAGGAAGTCTGAGAGGAGCAAGAGGGTGAAAGTCGGTAAACAACGATAAACTGATTATTTTTTACCCCCTTGACTCTTAATCCAGTTTACAATTGTCGACTTCACCCAGGCAATTTTACTTCAAAGGTTTTGAGTCATGGCCAATTATGTTGCATCCAAGAGTTCCTTTTTCAAACTGAAAAAATATAGTCAAAGAGAATATTAATTAATATCAACTCAGCCAGAAAATAAATATTTTAGCTAGCTAGCAAAACTGAATATGCACCATTTAGCATCAGTGTTTCAAAGCTAGCCTTGTAAACAATTGCCAAATCCATCATGATAACAAAGTCCTTGCACAGATTTTATCATTTATTATCTTCCAACAGACAGAAACATACGTTTTCAGCATGCAATTTGTGTAATTTAAATGACAACAAGTGCAACAGGTCCAACAGCTCAGTCGACTTTGAAATAAGAAATAATTTAGCATAGCAGATGGTACCTTCAAGTAATCAGAGCAATAGTTATTGTGCAAATGCACCCAAGCCATTTAATTAAAATAGTAATTC
>OMLM01007588.1:0-12942 GCA_900302695.1 Helostoma temminkii
TCTGTGTGTGTGTGTGTGTGTGTGTGTGTGTGTGTGTGTGTGTGTGTGTAAAAGCCTGAATAGAAGCAGAATTGAAGAAAATGTCCTTAAACTATCACTATTACTATCACTTACACGTGTGTGTGTGTGTGCCTCCTGTTTAGGAGTTACTATGAGAGTAATGACTTACCTTCAGCTCTGAGTGTGATAAAGGAAGCTCTGGTGCGACACCCCAGCCTGGTCAGTGATGACTTCATCAACATGGCAGCTGAGCTTTATATCGCCAACCACGAGTACGATAAGGCCCTGCAGGTACACCTCTTTGTGTGTGTGTGTGTGTGTGTGTGTGTGTGTGTGTGTGTGTGTGTGTGTGTGTGTGTGTGTTTAGGGACTGTATACACAGGTGGGTGTGCCTGTCCTGCAAATCCTCGCCTGCCCACAGAGACAGAGAATGTCGATGTTGACTGTCACACTCTCACACATCTCTGACATTTTTACACCATCACGGGAGGACAGGTCATTTTTTTCCAACCACATTCTGATCACACATCTGGTTGAAGTTCATGCTTGTTCACACTTTGATGCAACATTATGCTTTTCTTGCAAAACTTAGCACTTTAAACGACACATTCTTGGTCGCTATTACACAATGCTGTGTGTATTTCAGAATATAGCTATTTGAAGTCATTATTTCACTAAATATGTTTGTTTCTTTCTAAGGCTCGGACATTCCTCAGCCGAGAGTGATGAGCAAGACTACCCAGATCACTGAAGGAAAGTAATGCTGTTCTAATGACAAGCACATTTATAGCATACAAATGTCACACTACAACCACAAATTAACTGCAAATGAGCAAAATTGATGCCAGATTATTGGTTGCATTCCTTGCTGTCTTCGTAAATGGAAGCAGACAGATACAGTTATAGCAGATGGTAATAGGTTTGTTACTTACCTGTGTTCCACATTGATTTCAGCGCTTGAACTCCTAGTGCTTTTACTGAGTAGACTCTCCAACTCTATACAGGAACACTGAAAACTATTTCCTCTGTAAACTTGTTTCCAGCATGACACTGTTCACAAAATACAAAGATCCTCGTGTTTTCTTACTAATTCAAAAAAGATTTCAAGAGCTGCATATGGAAAAACATAGTCTTGCACCAGCCATGGCAATGTAAAGGACATGAGGAAATTAAGACCATGAACACATTGCGTCTGTCACCTCCCCACCATCCTATCGCCTCCCTCCCTCTATCGCAGCCCTGTGTGAAAACAAAGCAAGAGCATGAGATTCCATGAGCTAATTGTGGCGGATCTTAACTGAGCACCGAGTCTTGTTGGAGGAAAAAGAGAGCTGACAGTTGAAGTCTGTAGCAGGGAGGCTAGGAGGGGAGGAAAGAGAGTCAAATATCATTGGAGGTATGAGGTGTAAAAGTGTGGTACAATGCATACAGGAAAGAAAAAATCTAATCAGCCTTTGAAAAGATCATATTTGGTACAGTACTTGACTATTACCCATCATGAGAAGGAAAGTAACAAAACAAATTCTTTAATATCTGTAAATATTTATTACAAGACTTCATTTCTAAAGCTCTCAACTTCAGCATCTCGGCTGCAACATAGATGGCCACTTTTAACACAAAATGTGAGAATGGAGGTCAAACAGTAAAGGAAAAACAGCAAAAATTTGCACGTAAGGAAAAACACTGTGTGATAACAATAACACGCATACACAGAAATTCATAAGCAGATGTTATTCTGCTGTGTTTGCAGTAAGCAACCGCCCACCATACAGGTCAGTTTGAGCCACTGTAACATGTAATCAGATGTACAGTAAATGTCCGGTTCACTTAATTCATACTGCTCAATAAGCCCTTATACAGCAGTACCTCTCAGCAGCCTGACAACTATTAGTGTGTGATGCACACACAGTATAACAATCAAGCACTCTTAGCCTTACAAGCAGCCACACCGCACAGCGTTCCCTCAGGCACTCAGCTGGAGTATGAGGTTATAAGGGGAAAAGGACAGCAGTTTACAGTTGTAAGCACATTTCAGCACCCAGGGGCCTTGGGGTAGTGTTACAGGGACACGCTGAAGACATACAGGACTGCCCCTGACTCTCACAGTAATATATACACTAGTAAAGTTCACAAATCATAAAATAGACATTTAGCTTTATGGTCACTGAAAAATATAGCTGCTGTGTAAATTAAGAGTGTATGACATCAATTTATGTATTTGATGTATGATTAAGTGTACTTTATGCAGTTCGTGTGTGTGCAATAGTTTTTCTCTGTGATTAAGAGATGTAAATAAACAACACACAACATGAGAAAATAAAGGAATATTAATCAGTGAACAACACATAATTTTATCTCAGTTATCAAAAGGGAGAGTAATATTTGTGGTACATGTAAACATTTAAGGAGATTTACTTAGTCTTATAAAACAAATACATTTTTAAAAAAAAACATTTTACTTTAGTTTAGTTTATAAAACCTAAATGCAGAAGAGTGGGGTGATTTCACAGTTATAAATGGGGAAAGGGAAACAAACAAAAAAAAAATCTGTCCCACCCATCTCAAGCAGAATTTAATTGCCCACAACTGAAAACACCTGTGAATGCGTGCAGGCACTTGATCAGCAGGACCTGTCCACATTAACACTGTCCAACATTAAGCTCATGTTGGATTATTGAAGCAATGGCTAGCATAGATGTGCTGACAAACAGGTTTTACTTTTATGACAAAATGTACAGTCATGACTTACGTGAACAAAGCTTTGCTGACTGGCCTTTTAGAGAGGAATGTAACTGCACACCTGAAAAGGTAAGGGAGAATCCCTGTGGATTGTAATCATAATATTTCTAGTTCATTTTGACATTGACATGGTGTATTTAATAAAGAATAGGATTTTCTGCACAGAAGACATTGATTTGCTAGAACTCAGATTGGACATGCATACAATTATGCCTTATACATTACATTAACTCAACGCAACACACCTTATTTTTAATTTATACAAATAATTTCAAATATAGCAATCTTAGAAGCCAGCCTTTTATCCAGGGCTGACAGCTTCTGATTTACGCTTAAGCAGGTGCCATATTCCATTTCATTGTATCAAGTGTCCAGTATGGAGCCTTCCCTTTGCCCACCCTAGACTTGTCATGATAGACGGGCTGCTGACAACTCGCTTGATGAGGAACACTATTTACCATGTTACCAAATCGTAACCACACCAAGAGTCAAAGGAAGCTCATCCTGTTTTCACTTTTGTTTGAAACTTGTCTTTGCCTGTGAATTATGAGCTAATTAAAGTCATTAATGTAATGCTTGGACTTTAGTAATATGTAACAAAAATACTTCAGGTATAAAGGAATCTGCTGTTTGTCTTTGTAGATGGCCAAGGCTGGGTTTGTCCACTGCCCCAGTGAGAATGAGCCTGATGTTGCCTGCTGTTTCTTCTGTCTGATTGAACTTGAGGGCTGGGAGCCAGATGACGACCCCTGGTGAGAAATATTTGTCAATTTCAACCTTAGGCCTTTCATCTTTATCTTTCTTCATATGCTTTTAGACACCGAACAGCATAATGCCAGGACTGCAAGGTGCTATATGTAATTAGTTTCATGTATATTACTCAGAACTGTGTCACCTGTAGCCAGTGATACACATCACCACAGACAACAAAAAGGAAAGCTGACTACCCCATAAAGTTATCTATTAAACATTTCTACTAGCAGATGTTTCTTGCTCAATTGGAATTGTTATTCTATTGCATATTTTCGCTCTTACAGATGACACACTGTACCATTGCTCTTTGTGTGCCACATTCAATTACTGTGTCACAGACAAATGGCTTCCATAATATTTTCTCAACCCAGGTCTGAACATGTTAAACGCTCCCCCAGCTGTGGATTCTTAACCATGAAGAAAGACTTCACTGAGCTACACGTGGCTGAATTCTATCACATGGAAAAGGAGAGGCTGAAGATCTATCTTGTAAGTCTTTACAACCTCTGTATGTTGTGCAAACACCATTTTGCTTAAATGCTGAAATAATGTTTAGAGCCCTTTTTTTTTTTTCCCCCTAGAGAAAAGTTTGTCATAAGAAGATGGCCTATTTGCGGGATGATATAGACCATACACTTGAGAGCCTTAAATCTCAGCTGGATACTATATGACCTTTATATACCCTATTTTGTTGCTACAGTGACTATTTTAATTTGTATGAAAAGGCTATTGTCTTTAATTGTTTAATGTTATACAATTTTAAAATAAAGGTTTGAGGAATATTATGTGTGTAATGTCTTTAGCCACAAGATGGCGCTTGGGCTTTAAAGCTGCAGTTTTGCCATGTCATAGACACTTTCTGGAGTTTGCAACCTGGCACTGAAAACAAAGACGGTCTGAAATAAAAGCGCACATTGAACAGGATTACAATGTGTGCTATATTCTCTTTTCAATCAAATACTTGCCATTTTCCTGAACGTGCCACCATCTCTACCACCCCTTTTCAAACCTTGACCCTGGACAGATGGTCTGAAGCCCCTCCTTTTCAATACCAACTGTTGCCCTAGTAACATCTGTTACATATAGGGGGACAGCGTGCTCCTGCCTAACCCTCCAAGGAGACCTGTGATTTAAGAAACATTCAAGGATGCTGAAGTTGGCCATAGAAATTGAGGAAAAGTTGCACATGAAGTAAACACTACTAAAAACTCTGTCACAATGAAATGCTTCACCACTCTTTAACAGAATGTTAACAGAATTGTTAGATAAAGTTGGTGCAGGATCTTTAAATTTTCTTGTCTTTCATGTACATGAAAAAAAGGATGGTTGGCTCTTTGTGCAAGGCTCTGCCTGTGTCTGATGGGAGACTTGGCTGGATGAAGTATAGGATTAAAAGATGCTATCCCTTCTCCAACCTTCCACTGGTTCTGGATTAATGTCTAATGTAACACTCTAGCCACTGAGCCCAGATCAGCTGCATAATTCTCTTTTATCCGCTTCCTGCAGAGCAAAATGAAGGGAATATTTTTAGCCAAAAAAATAAAATGCCCACAGGTGATGTAACATTTCTAATAAAAACTATTATTTGGTTTTTCAGAACTTGCTTTTATAATACTACTAAATCAGTGTAGTTGTGAAACACTAGTTCATAATTTCCTGTAACAGCCAAACATATTTATTCTAGATACACACAGACACTGTGTGAGAAGAGGAAGTGCTGATCAGGGATACTGATTTACTGATGAGATTATTTTACAAATACAATGCCATTTACCTGAACATGTGGCATATGTAAACGGATCATGAGAAAGGTGTTTACAGTAATTGCTAATGCAACTCTAATAAGGGCTTATACCCACACCCCATGTCCATCCACAATGTGTGAGCCAAAGGAGGTTTCCATGGCCTCACTACTATCCTTCAGTAGAACAGATGTGATAAACAGGCTTATCTGTGGGAATAGTACCAAACAGGGTTTGGCTCATTATGGTTTCCCATACTTTAACTATCGTAAGGTGAACCCATCACAATATCTTTGAAATGGCTCAATAATTTGTTTTGCACTGCACCGCTACACATAGATCTAATGAATATACTGTGACAAAGCCTCCACTGTATTGAATTTTTGCTAAACTGTGAACATAGCAGATGGACAAACAGACAGATGTTACTAACAGAAAGTTTACAACCTGAGCTCTCCATCAGGCCCCATCTGTTGCTCCTACAACTGGTACCTCCCTCCCTGGTTTCTCCTCACAATGATTCTCCTCTCTCTTCATCAGCATCTATCATCGTTCCCTCTCCACCAATCTTCCATACACTGTAGTGCCCTAAATTAAAGACATCAGCATTTACCCTCTCACCTGGTTTAAACCTTAAAAAACAAAGGCTTTATAACTGGCATATTATCACATCACTCAGGATTTGAATACTACATCTTTCACACTGTAATTCTTTTTAGTTTTGTTGGATTGTTCCACTCTGAACGTATGACATATAAAATTAAGCATATATACCAATCAGTCATAAGATAATGACCACCTGTACTATCTAATGCAATCAAATAGAACAGCTCTGCCATGAATTCTGCATTTACAAAGTTATTGGACTACATTAGATTGTACAGGTGGTCATAATCTTGTGCCTGATTGGTGTATAAAGACCATCTGACAGAGAAGCCTTTAGAAGAATTTAAAAGTGATCCTGAACTAAATTCATCTAATTGTGTGTATGTCACGATGGGTTTGCGATTACCAGAGCAAAGGATGCTCTGAGTCACACCCTTTTTTGCATCATAATTAAAAATTAACTAAAATCCCTTTTCAGTTTTTTCTCTTGCTCCTCCACCTCCAATGTTCTCCCACATCTCTGGCAGTGGGGCATGTTGGCTGCTTGCTCTCTCAGACACTACGGCCCTCCTACCTTGCCTGTTTTTTATGTCCTCTTCGAAAGGGACCTCCATCTGTCCCTATACTCAGCTTATTGTGGTGTCCCAAAGCCCAGCAACTTCCACAATGCAGTGGGCGTGCAGAGGGGGGCCAGGGTAAACACAACAGCATCCAGATCCCATTAGAAGCTCTTTAACTCCTACACCCTAATACTCTCAGAGAACTCTGGGAGGAGAAGACCCACCCCTTATCCTTATGCACACAATGTCACCTTTTACACCCACATCCAAATGTAATGAGTCTGCAAGCTGCCTTCTTTCCTCTTCTATCTTATGTACACCTTCTTTTTCCTTTTTCTATTGTTATGGTAGAAGAAACAGTGATGGTTTTGATAAGACCCACTGTCAAGAATTTTTTTTCTTTATAGCAATAATTTTTTTCCATCATGTTGAGCATGACCAAACCCAATTCTCATTTTAATTCCCCCAATTCTTACATTTTCTCATGGTGCCAGCTCTGCCACCTTTCATTGTTAGCGTCTGTTTTTGCCCACGTCTCCATAGATTTCCTTGGTCTTTCTTCTACCAGCTGCTCCACAAACTCTAGGGTGTCTTCATTTCAGGGTGCTCCACCTTTCAACCTGGGCCATATCCCTGTGCTCCCCACAGAGTGTGTGTGCATCTCTGTGTGTGCACATGTGTGCATGCACTGTGGCCCAAGAGGAGGGGGGATCACTGTGTTCGCCCCAGCTTAAAGGCTGAAGGATTACCAGCGCACAGACACTGATTAAAGCCTTCCAGCCTCCTATGGCCCCATTAATACAATCTTAATCACAATGCTTTATCCCTCCATCTAGAGCCTATGGATCAGGACCTTTTCATTTTAGTGGGAGCCACTCTTGTTTGGCCAGTAGATTAAGTGTGCTGCACAGAGAACCTAAAATATAAACACACACAAGTGATAGGGAGAGAGAACAAGCTTAATTTTGCACCAACATAATATTAATGTTGTAATAAGGACAGAAAAGTTTTTGACATGCATAATGTTTATTAAAAACTAAAACAACAAAGAACACAAAAGTCTAGAATTCAAGAGGAGTGCAGCTACATTAATTCTTTGTGGGATGATATCTGACATGACCTTACTCTCTCAGGGGACTGAGCCACAGGTCGTGCTCTGCTGCCTGCAGCTTCGGCCAAGATGACATTGCAGTGCATGTGTTCCTTCCCATCAAGAGACTCTCACGCCTTTGCCATAAGTAAGAGCCACTTGATACACTCAATCTACATTTGCTGCTTTTTCTGTAGTTTGGATTGTTGTGCAGCAAGTATTTGACTATTTTTGTTTAAAGCTACTAAGTACAAGTAAGATAAAATTCTGCATCTAAAAAAGCTCCAGACTAGCTTATACATTTCCTTTATCTTTCTATATTGCTCCATGTAACAAAGTACTTCTCCATTACAAAACCTCAGTCTCCCCAGACTGTCCTGCATCTCTGTGTTTTGTAATCTTGTATCCAAAGTTAATTTACGTGGATTATTTCCATATCCACCCACTCATGTATTTTGACTCAGGAGGATAATCCACATACTCTGCCCCCCACCACCCCACATGCACACACAGACACACGCACACACCATTTTTGCTGTAACAAAACAGCAAAGGGACAAAGCGAGTGTACACCAGTTAAGTCTGCCAGTACTTTCTCACAGGCCAAATGTCTGTCTGTGTGTAAAGCTATGTGTCATTTCTATGCCAAGGCTGACACACAAGAGCAGAGAGGACAAAGCTGTAAATGAGGAGCAAGGACCTCAGTCACCTCATCTGCCCTTTGCTTATCTTTCCTTTTCTTCTTTCCCCCCAACACACTGATTCCCCTTTCCCTCTCTCATCCCTCTCTCTCATGCTTTTACTCTCCTTTTTCCTCTCTCTCTCTCTCTCCCCAAATTGGCCCAGCTGTCCATCAGCCCCCTGCAGTTCCCCCAGCTGTCTGCCCTCCCCAAACGAGAAACCCCACAACAATGCAGGTCACAGGTCAAGAGAAAGAACAGGCTGCGTTCACAATGGACCAGTGGCGCCCGTAAAACAATCATTCCCTTTTTCTCCTCCAGCTTTTCTCCACTGTTGCCAGGACTGGAAAAGACAAACTTTTGTAGAGGTAGCTGAAGAGGGGGGAAGTCCTCTTGGACAACAGCCTCCGAGGCACCTTCTCCTTCTTACAATTGCCTCAAGGACCACAATGGTAAACACACTTGTACACACCAGCTCTTGCTCTCACCACTCCATCTTTGCACTATACCACCCCTTTCTTTGTTTATTTTCAAGAGCCATCATGTTATTCAACATGATCATTAAAGTCAAAACTGAGACTTTTGTCATAGTTCAGTGATATTAATGTGTTAGGAACCTCGCCAATTAGATTATTTGAAATTAGACATTAAAATATTTGACCATCATGTTAAAATAAAAAATATATGTTTAAAAAATCTGATTAATTAATATATATCCTTATTTTTAATCATGAAATGAGTCACATGAGCAAAATCAGGTGTTTTTCTCATTTGAAGTTATAGTGAATGAATTCTGTGGAAATTAGTTCTCGCCCCACAGTGTTTTGGCATGAGCTAGATGGGAAAATGGGACATGTGGGAGCGACAGAGAGCGATGGAGGCTCAGAAAAGCATCTGTGACATATTCACCTGTTCCCCAGAGCTGTTTTCCCATGGTCTACAACAGCCTCCCGCCTGACCTGATAGAAACCCTGGAGCAAGCCTCTGAATAACATACACGCATTCACACATCTTGCAAAAGATCTCTGGTGCCTGTATGGACAACTTAGTCTAAATTTTCTTTGGGCTTTGTTTTAGTTGTGTAACAAAAAAGAGTAACAAGGATCTAAACTTTCATGTCCTGAGATTCCATTATCCATCTTCATGATATGCCATATGTACTCATATACTCATAGATACACTTACACTACTAAAAGTAGTTGGAAAGCTGCATATAATCATTGCTACATTAAATGTGAATTCAGTAAAACTGGTGGTACTGTGGGTGGGATTGTATAAGCTGCTGTTGGTTCACTTATTCAAAATAATTACAATAGGTGGGATTTACTTAATTTTGATTGTGTTGTGAAATTAAACAAAAAAATAGTTAGTTTTAGGATTGGTTGTATTTGTATAAGACAGGAATGTTTATTTAGCACACTTAGCACATGGCAAACACAATGTGAAAGTGCAAAAATTAAGTCAATTTCAATTAATGTTTTTTGGAAATCTCTATTATTAATAGTTGCGTGACATAAAGATGTTATAGACGTGTTGGAGCTTCAGATTGTTATGAACTTTCTGCTAAACTGAACTACAATTGTGCAGTGACAGTAAAGATGCTCTATTCTATTCTGTTTAAGTACAGAGGACCAACATAACAGAAAGAAAACACCTGTCAAGCATGCTTACTATGGAAATAGCATATAATATAAGAATATTTATTCAATTAAGTGCGAAACAGCAAAATATTTACAAAAGTACAGTATGACAAAAATTGCGACACCAAATGAACATGTACCTGAAAGACCTCAAATAAATAATTTAAATACAGTACAGCTGCCAGTGTCTGACAACAAACCAAGAAGACAGTGGAACAAAAAATGTGCTGAGAAGAATAGAAAAAGGACAAGACATTATCAAAATAAATATTAAATACAGATATATATAAATAAATGCATTGCTTTCCTTATGGCCAGAGGGAATCATGTAGTCTTCAGTGCACAGTTTAGATAAATTACTTTTTGAATCAATCCATTTTCTTTTAATATGCAGACACAGCAGAGTTTTCATGTTTTTGTTCAAAGCCTACATCTGTGTAAAGACCATGTATCAGATTTTTTTTTAATCTTTAGTTCCACTCTGTAACAACCAATGGGATACCTTATTCAAAAATAATTATAATGCAAACATTAACATATAATGGTGACAAAAAAGAATAAATAAACTACTAAAACTTGTGGGTGCGTGTATCAGGTAGATTCAGTTGAGGTGTTTCAGAGATTCAGTTGAGTCACTCTCTCTCGCCTTCTGAGTACTATTTTCTCTGTACAGTTATTACCTCAGCCATTGTTTTCACAGGAGTTAATCATCTGTCCTCTCAACTGTTCATGGTCACATTTCACATGGTACCCATCTGAGAGGTGATCAGGTGAGAGGGAGTGAAGGAGTCAAAGGCCACATCCAGGGGCAGCTCATAACGTGAAGCCTGAAAGAGCGGGTGGCCCTGAGGCCCCCCTGGTAAGCCGCCTGTCGTGGAAGTGGGGTAATGGTGGGACGAGAGGTAATGGGCATGGTGTCCAGAGTGGGGTGTGTAGTTCCTCTCTGAATCATGGGGTGAGGCTTCCTGCTTCAATGCAAAGTTGCCACTGATGCTGAGAGGAGGGGTTAGGGGCCCGTCATATGGTGGGGTGCCACTGCTGCACTCGTTAGGGGAGGGATTGTCATATACAGGCCCCTTAAAACCCTTCATGTGGAGTAGGTGGGATGCCTCCAGGGAGCCATAGGGAGGGCTTGGAAGTCCTGGGGAAGGATAACTGAGGGGATGGCCAGCCTGACCCCCCACACCACCCACCCCTGGGCCGCATTTGTCTTCCAGCTTGTTGAGCATCATTGGACTGGGTCCCAGCTGCAGGCAGCCAGCCACAAGGTTACTGGTGGGCTGAGAAAGACCTTTACACAGCATCTCCACAAAGCCGTGGCTATCTGTGGACTGGCCACTCTCAAGCACCTCTGACAGAGCCCATATATAGTTGCGAGCCAGCCGTAAAGTCTCGATTTTTGATAGCTTCTGTGTCTTGGAGTAACAGGGCATCACTCTACGCAGATTATCCAAGGCATCATTCAGCCCATGCATTCGAGAACGTTCTCTGGCATTAGCTTTGACCCGCCGGGCACGAAACCTCTCCTGTCTAGCTTTGGTCATCTTCTTCTTCTTAGGGCCTCTCCTTTTGGGAGCATTTTCTCCATTTGGTCCAATCTCTTCCTCATCATCATCTTCCTCTTCCATATCCTCACTGCCCAGTTCTGTGCAGGAATGGATCCGTCCCCCCACAGTTAAGCCATGTCGCCCCATCATTTCTGGGCTTTCTTCGCCATCCTGTGAGCTACCGTCCTCCTCCAGCCAGCCGAGGGAGCTCACCAGCTCAGTCACATCACCACTTTTCCCGAAGGGTTTGGTCATCATTTTGATCTGAAGAAACACAGCAAAAAATGAACCAATTATTAATACTTTCAGTGGTTAATACATATAGTGTTCCTACCAAAAATGTAAATGTTATTGTATGATTTTGTATTGTAGTGATTCAGTTATAGTGAACATTTCAGCACTGCAGCGTGGACAGCTCATGTCATTCAAGAGGTGGTAACCCAGCCTTACATACCAAATTTGGTAGAATCTTGTCATTATTATTTTAAATTATTTTGTGTTTTATTTTGTGATTTTAAGACGTGGATAGCTGATTTTAGAATGAGGTGGCTGAATGGTCTCCTGCTGTTATGTTGTAGTGGTTTCAGAGATGCTGTCAATCTGGGACACGACAGGATTTACTCAGTATATAAAGCTCAAAGATTAAATAGGCAACATGCAAATCAACAAACGCGGACAAGCGGACCATGAACTACTTATAATGTTTGAGAAAGTGACATTCTTAGTACTTTTATTCCATTACTCATTTATTTCAAAAATATTCACTTTGTAAATAAATTAAGTCTAAATATTTTAAGCCTTTTTACGTGTATATTTTTAAACTTTAAATTTTTCTTGGTTTTTTGTTTGGTTTTGTTTTTTTGAGGCGGGGTTTGTCCTAATTAATTATTGTGCATTACTATTACTACATTACTATTGTATTACTAAGCATAATTACAAGAAAATGTCAAATAGTACTTCTAAAACAACTACATATTTTAGTATCTACAACTACATATGTCACCACACGTTTAAGTATTCTTTATTGTTGTTGTTGTTTTCTTTAATTTTAGTTTTTCTGCAGTTTTTGGAGCCAAAAAGCAAAATAAATGAAGTAAAACTCACCTGTTTGGATTCAGCTCTTGCTCTAAGTGACAGAAAAGACTAGAAGATTTTAGAAGACCGGCAATTTAGTGATAAGTCCCTCTGTGTTTCTCTCTTCACGCCTGTGCCAGTGTCCGAAAATGCAGCTCCCTCAGATAGCCATAAGCGCGTCTGCAACTTTCATCTCCAAATGACTCAACCGGGCTGATTTTTTGCCTTTACCCAGATAAGCCCCTCCCTCTTGCGCCCCACCCACCATCAATTCATCCAAACGCGCGTGGCGGGCTCGTGGCCAGAAGCTTCACCCATGTGAAATGTGGGATGGACTGGGACGCGCCTGCATGCATGAGTAGCCAGTTCATATTTGCAAATAAAGGTCCAGTACAGAAATTACATCTAAATATGACCCTCACAAATGATCTTGACAACAGTAAGGAACAATAAGTTTTTCTCAGCCACATATTCCCACACAAACAGCAGGTCAGGTCTTTTTTTTTTTTTT
>OMLM01007588.1:22667-36073 GCA_900302695.1 Helostoma temminkii
TATGTGTCTCTTTCTCTCTCTCTCACTCACACACACACACACACACACACACACACACACACACACACACACACACACACACACACACACATTTCTGACCTAAATAAAAAGCATGTGCTTGGAGTCATACAGCTGAGCCAGATTTTTTCTATTTCTGCACCCTCTTCATTTTATACTCCAGCTTTTATCTTGACTCCTCCTACGCTTTGCTTCACAAATTCACTTGCATGCTATTCCATGCATCTCTGTCTCATCCACCTGCCAGTCTCTGAGCACCATCAGCATCATCAACCTGCTCTCTCCTCATCCCAGCCTCCAGAGGAAATACACAACTGACACACTTTATTGCATAGCTTCATATCCCCTCTCAGCAGCTTCACAGGCAGCTGTATCAGACACATCTGATACTCTGTGTCTCTCCCAGACACTACGAATGGCTCCTAAAAGAGAATCCTCCATTAAGAAGTCTCCTTCACCAGTGACCCAAAACAGACTGGGTCCCCCCTACCCTTGCTTACCTGCGGTTCCTGCAGCTCCAAAACCAGTTCCAGAGCAGAAGCCTAGGATGCTGCGTCCATCAGATTCACCATTTGACCCAACTACTTTGGAGGTAAGTGAGATAGAATCATTTTTCTGACAAACCTAATGTGGGGCATTCATAAACTAGTAGAAATATTGAATCAAATTTTATATATAATGGAGACTGTACATAAATATTAAATCAGTAAAAAGTGATCAGCTGTCAAATGTCAATTGATGCCGCAAAAACATCATACGTCACTTTCTGAGATCCTGGAGTTTAACACAGACCAAAGTGTCAGCATCTGAATCTGAAGTACTGAGAGTGAGGCTGTCAGTAAGGCAGTGGCCTCCTTAGGGAGAAGGAGGCTGATTCTTAATTCATAGTACAGTATGAGCTATTTCTTTCATCAGACAGGTGATTCCATCGAATCACAAGCTTTACGCTCATGAACTACAAGCCCATAACTGTTTTGAGCAGCAAAAACATTTAGCTCTATTTCAAAATTGAAAACCTTGACTGTAAAGAGTGTGTACAGTCTAGACCTTTTTCACATAGCACATCTGTTATTATTACTGCATTCATGTACTCAGTGTAGGACCAGGGTCCTGGTATTACACTGTCTCACTGTCATGGCTATGTGGGACACTAGGTGGAACTATGTCACTGTTACCAATACAGGTTTTCATCTGTGGTTTTCCTGCCTTGACGAGTGAAAATGTCAGCTGAGAAAAAGTCTACACTTCGGTCATGTGGCTTAGATAAAGGTTTGTCAAATCAATTACAGATAGGACCTGACCAGTATATCATAGGACCTGTAATTATAGGTCATAGAGCTTTTTCACAGTAGACATCCTTATCATAGCAGGAAAATGGCAACTGTTAATAACAGTAACAATCTATTTGTTCTATTCAAATGTGCTAGTGAACCACCATGCACAATACCAGGACCAGGAAAGCATAGCAGCTAAGTGGAACTCAGCCATCTTTAATAATAATTTAGACCAAGATCTTATACTCTGTTAAAAATATATATATATATATTGAAATATATTGGTGGTGGTTACATTAGATATAATAAGCATGCTAGTCATTGAAGAATCTAGAAAAAGACAGCATTTTTGCATATTTCATACATGTGGGGTATGTTATTGGTTAGTAATGGGCTTTATTTTTCAACTGTGCAACACCCAGCTTCACATATACATTAGAGGTCTTGGACAACACAAATTTGGCTATCTATGCTAATCATGTATGCATATATATAGTATATATAAAAGAAATATAAACCTAGGTTGCTCATGTTGTATATTTTTGCAGCTCATAAACTAGTGTCATCTAAATTTTAGGAATTTAGTAAATCACATTGGCATCTTGACCAAAGAAACTGAAAAATGAAAAGGTTTTGACATTAAATAATTCCAGAATATTGTAGTGTTAAAGGCAGATATAAGTCCAACTGACAAAACATTTTCATATAAAGATGTGCTGAAAATAATTCTGTATTGACAGTAAAACTGCTGATCCCCACATTAGAGTTGCTCTCATTTTCTTTAGTTTTGTTGGTGCTTTAGCTTTGCTTCCATCCTCATGTGCCTCTTAAACTGTATGTGCTGCATGAATTTATGGTGCAAGACTGTCCCATTTAGCTCGTGAGGATATGTGGGTCACGTCAGACACTCACTTCCAATCACAGTGGGATCACAGACATGACAAGAGGCCAGAATTCCTGCTGGGAAAAGACAGCACTTCAGCCAGGCTGTTAAGAGATGTGGAATCAGTCCATGGTCTCACTGGCCTGAAGTAATCCATGATTCTTGGATGGCCTCACACTCACATTATTAATGCAAAGTCAAGCAAAGTCAGTCACTGCAATCAAGTAAGGTCAAACACAAACCACACAGAAATAAATATCTTAAAATTCCTTCACAATAATGTCTTAATCAGAACAAACACCCATCAACAACGGGTCCTTTGACTTGATGGTCACTTTGTATAGTTAAGGACAAGCTCAAATAAATATAACCAAATAACTAAATATAACATGTTTTTAGGTCATATGCACAAATCTGTAAATATGCACTGAGATTTGTAAATGTCAACCTAAAGACTGGGCTCAGGGCATATTATATCCTGAGATACACACAGATCAACACACATATTTGCAAGTTCATGCCTAGCAGGAGTATAGCAAAACACACATCACATAAAAAACACATTCATAAAGCTGATAGAGGCTGACCAACTGATCGTTTTTTTATAATTGATATTGCTAGAACAAAAGAAGCTGAACAAAAGCTATTTTTAATTTGCAAAGTAGCAAATTCAGCTTCAATTCTAAGCCATCGCCTGTCCCCATGGGTTTCACATGAACACTATGAAGTGAGAGAGATGGACGGAAAGAAACAAGCCAAGTAGGACGTTTATGACTACCATTACATACAATACAAACACAGCTCAATATTCTATGAGGAAGTTACTCTGATAGTAGCAGAGTTTATAGTGAAAAACATGGACATAATAAGATGAATAAGGCTGGCCTTTGTGAACATACTGTACTTAACAAGTAGATGTTATACACATATTTCAACCAGACAGCCATAGACCGAGAGTGTGGTGTATAATACAGGTGAAATGTTTGCATCCTAAATTGTATTCACAATATTCTTCTTAAAAATTGCAGTTTGATTATTTCCACAGGTAGGTCGAGTATACTGTGTGCACACACTGTTTGAGACAGTTGCTTCATAATCTGCACAATGAATGTGAAAAAAAGGTTACATTTAGGCATTTAAATATCTTGTCTAAATTGGTAATTTTCTGACTTTGAGTTCGATTTGCTTGGATTTAAATTCAGATGTTACCTTCAGCTTATCGATTCCACGAACATACAGAATGTATTGTTTCAAGGCTTTTAAGGCACATAATGAACGTAACGGAATCACAAATCATACCTAGAGCTTTGTTTCTATATAAGGAGTGTGGCCGTCTGCCTACACTCCTGCTGGGACGTCGTGCACAACGTCGTTTGGCACACGTCATGACGCAGTGCTGCTGGAGGACTCTCACCCTACGCCCTCCTATAGCCGTCACATTCTTGGGTTTGCCGACGGCTCGGACACACCTCAGCAAGCACAACCATGGTGGGTTTTTAGTTTCGTTCGACCTAACTTGCTTTACCACCGTTCTTGTGTATTTATATTTGAGTATCACGTTTTTAAAATACATGCTTTGGCTTACTAAGGATGTTAAGTTGCGTTTGAATATCTAAAATGGCTCGCTTGCCACTAGCGGAAGTGCAACTTTTGGAGAAGCTAGCGTTAGCTAGAAGTAGGTAAAGTTAACAATCGCACGATTCCTAACGTTCATTAATGCCGCTAAAATGCCTCCGTATACACGAATCATTGATAAATGTGCTACAGTTGGAGAGTGTCTTGTTTGGGTGAATCTAACTAATTGAGAAACATGCTCAAAAGTGTTTGGGGTTAACCTGAGCTAGCTTTTGGCAGTAAAAGGAACCATTTTCATGCAGCCTAATTTCTCTTTGAACAGTCTGACTTCTCGGAAGATCAAATCGCTGGTGAGTTTTGAGTGTGTGTTTGATATTTTCTGAATCCCGATTGTTTTGCATGCTTTCATCCTTGCTGGGTTCAGATGACACTTTGCCCTGTATTTCCACTATCATCCTGCTCTATGCCCGCCTCGCATAATTTAGTAGTCGTGGTTGTAGGCTAGGTTTTCCTGCCAGGTTTTCCTGCTTTGTTTTCCCACTGTTTCACCACTTTCCACTTGCAACTACTTGTCCTTTTCAGATTGAATTTAACCTGGATCAGATTCATGGTAAGTCAGTAAAAACGGACCGCCTTAGCCAAATACAGTGCTAACCGATGGCTAGTGGCTATCTTTAAGTGTTTAGGGTGTGATCTGCATGTTGGTTTTGGACAAGACAAATTGTTTTAAATGTCAATTAAAGTTGTCTGGCACGTTAAATTAGAAATGTGACGTTACACTACTTACCAGCTTTGAGGGTTTTGTTGCAGTGTTTTTGTATGTGGTGAGTCATGCATTAACAGTAACTGTAAGGCCAAACATAGCCAAAGCACATTTCTGTTCTCATAAGTCTTGTTCTGTTAGACTGCAGTCATCTCTGGTTGTGTTAGTTTGCCTTCAACTTTGCCTGTTATCTTCCAAACGGCTCATCTCCACAAGTGTGTCCTTTTTTGGTGCTGGATACAGTGGTGGATGGGTTTTGTCCTGAAGCTGGTTTGTTTAATCATCGTTGACATAATAGGCTATAGCTAATCTCACTCTCCTCCTACTTTCCTCCACTCCTCCAATACCAAATATGGTGTTGGGAAAAGTGTTCACATGCCAGAAGGGAAGAGGCACATTCCTCAGAACAGGAAAAACTCCACAACAGTGTCTGAGCTCTTTTTGGGGGAATGATTTAACATAACATTAAGACCAGTGTACCACCCAGATGTTGTGTAATGCAACCCTGTCTCGTTTATTGCTTGGCTGTTAAGTTTAGCTAGATTGATTGTTGTTTGATTAAAGCTACATTCATCAACTTTGTGATCAATGTCAATTGATTAAGTCTAGGTAACTCCACATAATCACCAAAAATCCTTGTTCAAGGAAATTATTTGGGCTTGTGTAGCTCACGGCCTTATTGACTTCAGAACAGTACTGTGAAATATTGATGTTGGAGTGGAGTTGGAAAAACAGTATGGTTGTCAAATGAAGCATTTTTAAGCTAAAAAATCAGCTCAGTGCTGACAATGTGGCTCACTGATGTTTGTTTTTGTTTGTTTGTTTGCTTTGTTTTGTGTATCGATAACGATACAGGTGTATGACACAGATAGATAAGAAAATGCAGTGACAGTTACGTAACTGGACCACACAGCACAGGTTTCCAGTAGAGGTAGTACAGATTATCAATACATTTATTGGCATGAATAGAACGACTAAAATGATCATGCATTGAGTGGCATAGGATACCTAGCCCGGCTTGTCAGTGTAGTCCTTTAGGCGCTGCCTGCACTTTTAACAGCAAAACCAGATTGTTTATAAGTTTAATCACTTGGCATACTTTGTGCCTTTTTTGGTGTGCTTGTTCTCACTTTCTTCACTATTTGTCTGGCTTTTGTTTTTTCATATAGTCCCAGTTTCATCTAATCTCTGTATCATTTCTCTATATGTCTGCTTATCTCTTAATTTCATATCTACTCTCTAATTGAATGCATGCATACATATAAATAGCAATCTGTCATTTCGTCCTGCAGAGTTTAAGGAGGCATTCCTGCTGTTCGACAGGACAGGAGATGGGAAGATCAGCTACAGCCAGTGTGGGGATGTCATGCGGGCCTTAGGACAAAACCCTGTCAACGCTGAGGTGCTCAAGGTCTTGGGCAACCCCAAGGCTGAGGGTGAGAGGAAAAAGTTGATCTAGTAGAAATGATATGTATAATACAAAAGAGATTGTTCTTGTCAGAAAGTGTTTAGAGGCTTAGAGACTAAGAACCTGCCTCATTTACCCCGTTTTCCTGTCTTTTTGCAGAGATGAACATGAAAATGCTTGACTTCGAGCAGTTCCTTCCCATGTTCCAGGCCATCGCTAAGAATAAAGATCAGGGCTCCATGGAAGACTTTGTGGAGGGATTACGTGTCTTTGACAAAGAAGGCAATGGCACAGTAATGGGAGCAGAGCTACGTCATGTCCTCACTACGCTAGGCAGGTTACAGTTTCATCACCCTTCAGTTTATGCTCTCCGTTTACAACAGGAAAATGCTATGATCTCCACAGTGCACATTAACACTGCTGAATACATTTATATTCTGTATTTCTGTTTTCCTCTGCAAATCTCTAAAACCCTTTATTGCATTTTAAGAAAAAAATCATAGTAATTTGAACAGACCTTTTTATTTCTATTTACAGGTGAGAAAATGACAGAGGAGGAAGTGGAGACGCTCTTGGCAGGCCATGAAGATGCAAATGGCTGCATCAATTACGAAGGTGAGAACAAAATAACTCAAAACAAGGAGAAAGATGCTGGCTACTTGCTAGTGATTGTATGTGATGATGACATTAACCTGCAAACCATTCTGTGTAACTCTCATATCCAGTCTTGGTAATGTGATAGAAGTAATTTAAGGAACTCGTAGATGGTATTGGTAAATGCAAATGTTACGTTTTCAGTAAATAAGGCAGCCATTGGAAGAACTTTTAAGTACTGAACAGGTTGTCATTGTTTGTTTATGTGTTATGTTAAAGTGGTTGTCTAATATGAGTATGTGTAACATGTTTACTTATAGATATCCTGTATCAATGTGAGCTGCTGACGGTGTGTTAACTGTTCTTCCTCCACAGCATTTGTTCGTCACATCATGTCAGGCTGAGGGCTGGTACGGCCATTGGGTATACTGTGAGAAGGCACCTCCAGGCTTTCCTACTCATTACATGTTAAATAATCCTCCCCATCAGACCATTCTAACACTAATCAACTGTAGTTGTGCTCTTCATATTGGCAAACAGGAGCTGCTGCAAAGTAGATTTAACCTATAGGTGCTTGTGGGGAAGCCTGGTGGTCCCTCTCAACATTAGTTCTGAGGCTTTGACCCATGTGTAGCCTCCTGCTGTTCTGTCTCTCTCTCCTGCAGCCCTCTGTCTTGGCCAGCATGCCCCTCTGCATGTGTCTAAAACCCCCTTTAAGTTTCTAAGGGGGTATGGTGGACACACAGGGAAGTTACTGGTCTCATCCAGAGAAAGCCTGGTGGCCACTGTCGCCTATTTTGAGCTGATTAGTGTGGTGGTCATAATGCAGCTCTTTAAGTCTCATTTGCATGTCATTGGTGCTATTAAAATTCTTTCTGTTGGTGATATAGGGGCTGCTCTTTTCTTAGACATTGAATTAGATGTGTTGTAGATATTTTTACATTTCAGTAAAGCCACCACCTTCGGGAGAGTGGACCAGTCCCCTTTTCTACTAACCAGAGAGTTGCAATAAGATGCTTTTATGCTCATTGTTTTCTCTTCTGTACTGATGGAAGCTGAATTTTTTTTTAGCTGGCCGCTCTGACTGGACTGTAGCCTTGATCTTCTCCTCTTTTCTCTGCTTCTCAGCTAGAGGAAAGCATAAAGTGAGGATGGCTTCTCTAACCAGCTATTCTTGGATCATAGACACAGCCAAATGCTTAGGCTGAATAGGAAATAATGGTGATAACATCACTTGTCTCTCTCAGTACCCACTTCATCCCTTCTTTTCTCTGGGTGAACAGAACATTGGAGATCTCCCTCCAGATGCAGCATCTCCCACCCAGCCTAGCACTGGATGAGGAGTGGGGCATAGCTCCTAATGCTGTAGTTGGAGTAGGTCTCTGCTAAGATCTAGATGATGATATTTACATTTTTGTCTCTCTTGTCTGTTTTACAGAACTGGTGAGGATGGTGATGAACGGGTGAAGACGAAGAGCATACCATTTTTTTAAACCTGTCACATGTTACCCCCTTTTTGCAGCTAGCTTCTACAGTCCCCCCCAAACTTTTTTCCCTGGATTAGACTTCCATGTTTAATTTAAGAAGTGCCTTTACATTCCCCAAACAAGACCACAAATGATCCTGGCCATATTTGCCAAGTCCATTCACACGTTTATAAACCTGTATGCATTCAGTCTTTGTGCTTGCATTGTTTGTAATTGCATTCCAAGATGCAGCACTGGCAAAGACAAAAATTGATAGTGGTACACTGTAGCTATTGATAGTAAGTGTGTCAGTGTTGGAAAGGACATTAATATATATAAACATGGATATATACATAATACTGTCAGCAACACATTATACTGTATTATTCACTAAAACTTTGGTTGAGGAACATGTTCTCCGATTCTGCGGTAAACCAGTAAAGTTAAAGCCATACTATTATGACAGAAACCTTTCACGTGTTTTGTTTTTTTTGACTCCTCCCCCCAGTTATGTTGCTGCCTTTAAATAAATAAATTTCCTGAAAACACATATTGTTGTTTTTGTTTTATCCATGAGAATAAGGTACAAGTTTTGTTACAGTCTCAATTAGATTTTGCAATCTATTGATGTGTGCTGTTTTTCTATTGACAGAAGAGGGCAGTGTTGCTGCTGAAATCTGCTATGTGAAAAGGGAGGATATTAAAGTATGGCTTGTGTGTATATAATAGACGGAATATCTTGCACTATGTGCTTTCTTTAGCCAATTTTAGTTTTTAAAGTCTATCACAAATGTAGGTTTGGTTGTTCAAGACATTATAGATCATTATTGGTATGCAACTTAGATTTTTTGTTGTTGGTTCCAACTGGTACTAAACATGAAATTTCAGACATCATAAATATTTTTTTTATGGTTTTTGACTATCCAGTAAATTTTCATCAAATATTTTGACAAAGCGATACTATTTGAGCCACAGAAGGCTGTTTGCTGTCTTCCTGACCTTTTCATTTTCCTCACAAGCAGCCACAACTATTTCCCCTCATTAGGCACCACAGCTCTCAGAGTGTGGAGCCTATGTGTGTGGGGTAAGGTCCAGGAGGGTGTCATAGTCCACTGCTGAATAGGTTGTCCACTAATTACTCTGTGTGTATGTGTGTAGTCGATGGAAGTCAAGGCTATTGATTATTTTAATCCTCCTATTTGTGAGTCTGTGATCCTCGTGGCTCTGCATTCGACAGGGGAATCACTAATGGGCCTCAGCGCAGCCTGTCTCAGACTACACCCTATCCAATTAACTTTCAACTGGAATCAGCCAGGAGACAGAGCCGGGGGCTGGGCCCAAGTACGGTGGAGCTACATCCCTCCTCTCAGGCTCAACAGATTCACCAAATCCTTTAAGTCTAGAATACAATCAGTTCTCTAATTAGATATTTTTATTTTAGCCAGTAATATAAGGGTTATTTGGGATTTATTCTTTGTAAAGGGAAGATAGTGTGTTTCCTTTGCTAAAGTAGCAATTTTAAAAATGATGACGTTTTTAGCGTCTTAATATCAACTGTGTATATGATATGAAATGTCGTCAATGTCCAGGAATAAGTACAGTACTAAATAGTGTGCTCATATTACCCCAACATTTCCTTTAAACAAGACAAATTAAAGACAGTTATGTCTGTTTTATGATGATTAAAATGTATTACTGTTATGGTGATTGTGTTTTCTAGCATATGGACAAATAAAACAATCTGTTTGATTTAGAGAATAGTCAATAGACAAAAATCTGCATGTGATGATAATCATTTAACTAATTCTTCTGGCAAAGATGCCAAAATCAGCTCATGTCAATCTCAAGATTTTGGTTATTTATATGTGTGCATGTATTCAGAAGTACTACAGATTTAAGGCAGGGTGAGTGTGTGTGTAAATACAAGAGAAAGAGTACAACATGGTGGGCCTTCCAACAGATGATTTTGGTTCAAAATAAGAAATAATCAGAGACGGTGAACACATTTGTTCTATTTGTACAATTACTGCTACATTGTTACATTTAATAAGTATACACTGGCTGGACTTTGTAAATCCTGTTTGTATTAAAGGCTGAGATCAATATAGAGGTATTAATGTTTGTGTTTTAGACATGTCTTAAGACATATTGGAAATCCATGTCGTAGCAGGTTTCGATCTCAACTCTAAGGCCACACTCCCATGTCATATCTCCGATTGTCTACAGTCAGAGCAAGGTTCACTGCAAATAAAACTGAACAATGGGATGCATGTGTTTGTGGCTGTAAAATGTACGAACCTTTATCCAGCCCTTCAGAATGCCAAAACAACATGTAAGAAGCGGACAACTTGGGTATACAGTAGATGTTTTAATAGGAATAGCTACTCAACCTGTTCAACAAACCAAACAGACCATCTTAAGATTATTGTCTCTATACATGTGATGATATGTTAACAGGGTTTCTCGAAAATAAAGTACTAAGTGGGTATGGCACAGTAGTTCTAGTAATGTCTCTGTAATGTATTGAACACATTATTGTCAGTAAAACACCATAGCATTCATATTTTCACTTCCCCAGTGTCTTTCAGTATTTATATGTATTCACTCATACTCACTGACATACACACACACACACACACACACACAAAATATTGCCAACAATGCACTTGGCAATTAAAACTTCATCATATACAAGTGCCACCCATGAATTGTGTCTGCCTTGTAATATTAATATATATTTTATTTTATCATGTGACATAGTGTGTCATATAGTAACAGGAAAAGAAATTCAAACATTTGTATTTATTCAGGTGACATTGTTTTAATCTGTACTGCCCCAGTGGAGGATCAGTCACAACAAGGATTTAATTAATGTCAACTGGTGTAATTCCCTTTGAAGCACAGGACATAATGTAGGCAGGCCATTTGACCAGAGGTCATTAGAATGAAAAGCATGTATGAGGTAAATACTGTTAAGGTATAGACTGGAATACATTAAGTACACATTTGTCTCAGCTTAGTCATCTTGATTAATGGCACTCTTAACGCCATTATTTCATTAAAAACAATCAAACTGATGGTGTTTGTATTCTAGTTCTCACAATGTCATTTAATATGGAACACATCATAATATTTTAGCTATTTCAGAGCCATAACGTGCAAGTTATGTGCAGTTACACTGTACATATTCTGAAATTCATATTTGCACACAATAGAAGCCAATAAATGTGGTGGCTTATGATGACTGGCTCAATATCACAATTTGACTTAATCCCACTTCTCTGATTTTTACGCGATACACACTAGCCTGTTGTAATCTTGGGATATCTGTAAATGTGTGTGTGTGTGTAGTTTTGTGTGTGCTTGTGTCTGCATTATTTTGCATACATGTGAATATGTCTTTCTGTCTTTTTCTAACCTCTCCTCTCTAAGTTATAAGATTAGATTCAGTCTGGGTAGATGAGGAAGCCGGAAAAGGTGCTGTATTTGTTTGTGTTCCCTCCGTGGACCTTCCCTCCATCCAGCTGCACGCACACCTCATCACCCACGTCCAAATGCAGGATCACACTGTTGGAGGCGTAGTCGTAATTCTGATCAGCATCCTGAGCGATGGCGCTGGCTCTTACCTGTCACCCACAGAGGACATACGTATTGACAATTACAACACGGACAAAACTGAACAAACACTCAGAAATGTCACTGCCACTTTTACTTAACAGCTCCAGGTGCTCAACAGTTCTTTAAAAGTAAAACTAACAATCATATTGTCTTCCTTTATGTCATTTATTTGTGCCAATCTTGGTCAAAATCTATTAATAACAGCATTCAAATGTGACATGTGGATAAACAAACAGATGGGACTGTGACATGTGACCCAAGAGGTGGACTGAAAACACAGCCACTCTTCCTCTTATTGATCAGCTGCGGCTGAGAGTCAGAGAATGGGGATCTGATTGGGTTGTGGAGATAAGCGGATCCACTGGGGACAACAGGTTGTCTATGGGGAAACTAACCCAGCCAACAAACAGCATCACTATCCATACCAGCTATTGACCTGTTGCTTATGATCTTGGTCCAGCTCAATATGCATGATATTGAGTGGCTATTCCTAAGCCAGACAGTTTCACATTTGCATGCTGTGTGTGAGTTTAGTCTTATTGACCCAGCAGCAGTGGATCTTTACTTGTTTGTTAACATCTTTAATTGGGTTTACTTATTGTGAACATTTAAGACTGAGTTACAACTGTAAAAGAAAAGTGGGTTTGTCAATTTATTTTAGTCAAAACACTAAGTGAATTATTTAATTCTTACCAGAACATCTAAAATGTTTTCAGTAAATTTAAAAAGTACTATCACAAACTAGGTACAATTACTACAAAAAAGTAGGTTGTATCAATAATTCCAGTGTAGCAGCTCCTATCATCAGACATATGTCAGCCATCAGTGGCCTTGTGTCTGGCTCACTGTCCATCTACGGTGGGAGCACTCAATCTATGTCAGCAGCCGAGACAAGCCACGCACATCTCTATGACAGCCACAGAATATGATCTGCAATTCAACTACGATCATGTCATTTCTATCACTGAGACTCCTTTTCCCCCAATGCATCAATTTGAAAACAGTCAAATAAAGGGCAACAGAGGCTGAATTACTGTAACAAAAATATGCTCTTTTCCCCTGCATTCATATTTTTTACCCCAGTATGAGCACATTGTAGCACATTTTTGTTACATTGCCTGGCCTGGTGCAGGTCATGGATACTCCTCTTAAGTACACGCATGTCCACTCCAAATCAGATTGAAATCAGAAGTTGATCTCCTGTGGCTTCACAGTTCTATAACTGCATAACAAAACCAACCAATGCTGATACATTAGATTTCACAATCTGTAGACCATAGGAGCAGTTTCCTGGGAATCTACGACTAAAATGTCAAAAAAACCTTTTTGTGAACATTATACAATCTATTATACAATATTCTGTGGTTATTAGCTTGACTAATAAGTGACCTAACTAAAGTATATCAATAAAAATAACATGTGAGGAAAGTAGAGCTATACTGCAGCCAAAGAAAGCACAAACAAAACACAATCAAATTAAAATCACAACTTCACCATTGACAACTGACTACAACTCACACACAACCAAAATACTAAATGAAGTCAGTCTGACAACCAAATATAAAACACACTGCAAATACCTGAATCTTAAATCTTGAAATGTTTTCTTGAAGGCACTAAAAAGTGAATGACACAGCAAGGACAATAGTGATCAGGCCTATGTATGTTTCTAATAATTTTAACATTCTAATTTCGATGTCTGTTTTATTTTTCCACTGTTGTCTGTGTTATTTGCAGTGTTTCTGCATTTTTGCAGTGTTTCTGCATTTTTTTATGTATTGCAGTGTTTTCTTAAGTAAATATAAAT
>OMLM01007588.1:63687-78847 GCA_900302695.1 Helostoma temminkii
CCCCTAGCTCTTTTAACCATCCCCAAGCATGGCCTGTCAGTGGTTTAGTCTAAATTTAAACTAGAGCAGGGCCAACTGCTCCTCTAGCCACTGGGCTCCTGTTATTTTTCCCTGCTGAGGGGACTTTTTCTGTCAGAGGCCCTGAGCCAGGAGGAGAGGCCTGTGGCTCTGTGTGAGGGACACAGAGTCCGAGGGAGAGGAGAAGAGGGGGAGAGAGCGTGGCACAGGACAGAGGTTCACCAGGTCTGGAACCCCAAAGGCCTACACAACAGTGTTCGCCACTGCGCCTCAGTTTGGGATTATACTGTAAGAAGATCAATTTTTCCAGGACTGGGAACTTGTTTCAGGTGGAGACATCAGGATGGCGGCCAACGCAGACGCAGCCAAGCCAGTCATCATGAATGAAGAGGAGCTGAAGAGGAAGCAGAGGGAGAAGCTGAAAAAGCTACAGGCCACAGGGGGCAACCCTCGACCTGCAAGATCCCTCTTTTTCTTCACCCTCAAAAATCCTTTCCGCAAGGCCTGCATCAACATCGTAGAGTGGAAGTATCCTTTATATTTTACACACAAGCACACATCTACGGTACATGTACACAGTACGACATTGAATTTAACATTTCAATTTCTGAGTCATTAGGGATTGTCCTTGTAAGTGTGCATTATGTAAGATATCAACGGTTTCATACAGGTATTTAGTATGTAGAGCTCCAGTTATGAAGACTGAAAGCTAGAATATACATAATTTTTTTAGCATGACAGTAAATTGTCAGCCATGTGATAAGCACACTCAAGCTAAGTCTCCTTCACATCTGTGTTAACACTATCGCAGAAGTGTTAAGACTTCTGTTATTTAACTGGCCACCCTGTGTCGAACTCTGCAGCTGTCACATTTTCAGGATCTACCTAAGACAGTTTATTAATTTGTCATACAGAAACAATTATTGATGCTGTCTATTTAGCTTCCTGGCTAGCTTAGATTCTGTTTTTGGTTGTTCTGTAATGCTGCCATTCTGTTACGCTTGAAGGGTGAACACAAGGCAAGCTGCTGAGGGATGTTATGGCCCTTACAGGGGATTCCAACCTGACGTACTTTGCTGGATAATACAAATGTTTCATTCAAACATAGAAAGAGCCATATATCATTTTTCTGCACAGTTTAATTAACTCCATACTCTCAAGCAAGTCATGCCTATGTGTGGTATGTGGTTCTATAACATAAGACAAGAGAGCTTTATTCAGAGCAAAATTACAAAAATGATAAAACTGCTTAATGTACTTAAGAAAATCATTGCTCCCAGTCTTAAGAATCAATAATTATCCTGAGGAATAGCCTTTTACACTTTTAATTCCTGATGAGTCGTCTGTGTTTAGTTTGGTCATATTCTTGGGCTGTGCAGCTGTCCCGCGACATCACAGATGGACATGATGCTGACTTGGCAGGGGAATTCTCTTAGAGAGCCCCCTGTCGGAGAGAATGAAGCGGCACAGCAGACCCAGCCTTGCTGGTTAAACGATGGGCTGTTTTAAGAATGATGTCTCAGGCAGCATTTAGAGGCAGTGATCAATGAGCTATTTGGTTTGCTATAATAAATAACAAGTACAGGGCGATGCTAAATCTAAAAGTCTTTCTTACCCGTTTGGTTCTTACTCACATTATTATCATGAATTATGCTTTATGTAATATTATTTTGCTAGTCTTCTTTCTTGTCATGATCCTGAGCTGCCCCATCCAGAACCTTTGAGATCATCATCTTATTGACCATCTTTGCAAATTGTATAGCTCTGGCTGTATTCCTGCCCATGCCTGAAGAAGACACTAACAACACCAACTCAAGCTTGGTGAGTATCAGTATGAACAAATATTATGTTTATCATAATACACTGGGCATGGAAAAGAAACTAAATACTTCATTTATGATCTATGCTTTATAAACATTTCAGTATTTTGCCACAACATTTGATCACTGTGCAGCTGTCTTAAGCAATTCAAAGTATTTCATTGCTTTACAGCAGAGAATTCAGATCCCTTTTGTTTGGCCACTGGTCTGAGTGCCAAGCCACATTTGAATGCCTCCAGACACAACTCAGTTCTTTATTTGGAGTCTCGTCTGCGTCAGCATAGGAGCATGTCATCAGACAACTGTGCAGCTGGTTTATCCTTCGACTGTGATGAGTTTATCCTTGTCTGATTAGAACCTCAGAGTGAAAATGATAATAGTGCAAAAGCATAAGAGTTAATTTTGTATATGTGGGATATAATGTGTCCAACAATGTTCACATCAATTGATGTTGCACACTCCTGTGCTTTACAGTGATGTCTTATAATGCCAATGCAAAAATAAAATTCAATTCTTGGATTTAAAACAAATTTTTGGAGACAGAAATTCTTAATAATAATAGAAATCAGTTCCTGTGCTTACTGTAGATGACTCTGTAGTTTAAATTAGCCGGCAGCAGGTGTTTGACCCCTGGAAGTTATTGTTGTATGTGTATTTATGTATATATGTGTTAAGGATCACATATAACAGATCAAACATTGTACAATGGTATTGGGTGATGATGAAGGTGTATATATAATATAACTATATTAAATATATATTTGGTGATTTCACACTGGCGTTATTGGTATTGGAGGCTTACGTCAGAAATTTGATATGTGACTCAGTGTCTCTGACATCCAGCATTGTTGCCAAAGATGAACCAGGGCCAGCCGCTACATATGACCCATCAATAACATATTACTAGTTAAAGCTTAGGTTTGTGTTGTTGGTACACAACAAACTTACCTATACATTCTAACCAAATTCATCAAGTCAGATATCTGTACCTGAAACCTTTAGTATCTTTGCTTTGGATTGCCTGCCAATCTACTCCTAAATCTTTCGTACTTCTTAGTGTGCCATTCCTCAGGGGTGAGCAATGTAAGAGGAGCTGGTCAACCTGCCCCCCTGTTGCTGTTAGAAGTAGGTCAGCTCAGACAGCATCACCTCACTGAAGCAGGTGGACTCAAGAGAGTGCATAAATGTTGTCTCGTGTAACCACACTCATATAGCTGTAAAATACGATGGCTTGTAACACAGATACACTGTCACACACAACTCTATTTGTTGGTTCTGTTGGAATAATCTGAATTGCAAAATGGCTTATGTTTACAAATGTATGTATTATTATTAATGTATGCAGTGCTGGTCTGGGAGCTTACAGTAGAATTGATTAGGGGTTTGGGGACTGCTTCTGGGTGGTTCAGCCAAACATTATTGACCTGATTTGTTTAAAAGTATGAAAAGGAAATAAACAGCATATATAATTTATGCTCTCTCTCGGATTCTGATGTCATCCTGTGCTGTGGGGATTGTATTCCCTTCAAGCTCTATCTTCATGTTCTTCTTCTTCATGATCTTTTCTGACAACATTTGCATTTACCTCAGCACTGACATGAGAGAAATCTAAGGAGGACAATGTAATTTTGCTTTTCTAAGCAAAAATGTGCACTGTAGTGTCATGATAGTAAAATAACTCTGCCCTGATGTGTCAAAACGACTGAGGTAAATCATGCACACTGCTGAGTCTGTCTAATGCATATTCTCAGAAATAGCAACCTTGATTATATAAATACAGATATAAGCAATGTATTTACCAACATGACATTATGTTTACCACCTATGATCAAGGCATTTAATTTTCTGAAAACAGTTTGCTTTGTGTTAGGCTGTGTCTCGTTGCTCTTACCTGATTGTATCTGATTTGTTTCATTAACATTAGAACCTGGCTTATGCTTGTCTTTCTGCAGGAGAGTTTGGAATATATTTTCCTGATCATCTTCACATTAGAGTGCTTTTTGAAGATAGTGGCATATGGGTTTGTGTTTCATGAAGGCGCCTATTTACGGAACTGTTGGAACATATTGGACTTTGTCATCGTCTTCATGGGGTAAGATGAGCTGTAGGTCGTAGGTGGATATCTCTACTGCCAAATGGCACAGCTTTTACTGTAACTATCTTGTAATATTTTGTCAAAACTAAAATAGATTTGTCAGACATGCTCTATTTTAAATGAAAAATGTAAAAGCAGAGGTAGGTGCTTATGGATGTATTATCTTTTTTTCCTACAGTCTCTTCACCTTTGTTTTGGATACCGTCAATAAGATAGCAGATGTACCAATGGAGAAGGGAGGAGGGTTTGACATGAAGGCGCTAAGAGCCTTCAGAGTGCTCCGACCCCTTCGCCTCGTCTCTGGAGTCCCCAGTAAGAATGTTTGCTTGAATGCACACATATTACAGGATGACCTTGATGCTTTCTTAGTGTTCTTTTTCCAGGGTCAACTCTTGTCCTTCAGCCAGATGTCCAATTAATTTATTAAATGTTTATTCTGGGGAGAATTGAGATTAGGTGTTTTTATACAGCATTGTGATGCTTTGGTTTTACTATTCACCGTCAGGTCTGCAGGTGGTTATGAACTCCATCCTCAAGGCTATGTTGCCTCTGCTGCACATTGCTCTGTTGGTCTTTTTACTTGTCACCATCTATGCCATTATGGGACTAGAGCTCTTCAAATGCAAGATGCATAAGACCTGCTATTACACTAGCACAGGTAACCCATTTACTGTGGTACATTTTGTATAGTGTAAATACACTTATACACTAGATTTATATATTGCCCTTTTCCCACAGATATCTATGCCACAGCAGAGGGTGAGCTACCTGCTCCCTGTGCTCAGGCTGGTCAGGGACGACGCTGTATCATCAATGGCTCTGAGTGTCGGCCAGGCTGGGAAGGTCCCAACAATGGCATCACCCATTTTGATAACATTGGCTTTGCCATGCTGACTGTTTACCAGTGTATCACCATGGAGGGATGGACCAAAGTGCTCTACTGGGTTAGTGCCTGCATGAACATTGTCTCATTGTCTTGGGCATGTGTCAGTTTCATTGTTAGATAATTTGTGCTCTTACCACCAAAACCTCAGCATATTGGGTATATATATATATTTATACCCTAACAAACTACACTGTATGTGGCTAACCCAGAGTTGTCTTTCAGGTTAATGATGCCATAGGGAATGAATGGCCCTGGCTCTACTTTGTTCCCCTCATTCTGGTGGGCTCCTTCTTTGTACTCAATCTGGTTCTGGGTGTGCTTAGTGGGTAGGTAACTTTTTTAGAGTCTTACTGCTGCTTGTGTCATGCTACTTGTCATGAAAAAAATAAAAGCACTCGTGTTGTTTTACTTTGTCTCTCTACTCAGAGAGTTTACCAAAGAGCGAGAGAAGGCCAGGTCACGTGGGGAGTTCCAAAAGTTGCGAGAGCGCCAGCAGCTGGATGAAGACCTCCATGGCTATATGGAGTGGATCACTCATGCTGAAGTCTTAGATGCTGACCGAGAGGGGAAAGGTCAGAATATATCATGTTATGATGTTGACATACTCATCACTCATTCATCTCATTTTGAGACACTGTTGATCTTCAACTGTTGTACTCTTGTCAGGACTGCTGCCATTGACCAGTGGAGATTCTGACACAGACAGCCTGTATGACCTGGAAGGGAAGAGTAAAATCGTGTACTACTAGTAAGTTAAATGTTTTGTGAAAATATTTACATGTAATATCAACAGTAGCTCAGTACAGTAAGCCAGGGTTATTTTTATGTTTAGCCGCCTGGCTCGCCGTTGGAATCGTTTCTTCAGAATGAAGTGCCTTGTATATGTGAAAACCAGGAGCTTTTACTGGATAGTGATGTTCCTTGTCTTCCTCAACACCCTGACCATAGCGACAGAGTATCATCACCAGTCTGACTCTCTCACTTCCCTACAGGGTTGGTGATTAATATGTACTATATCTATGTAAATATTTTAACATAAACTCTCCCTCTCTTAGCTTCATGTATTTTTCACTCTTTTCTCTTATATCAACAGATGTCGCCAGTCGTGTGCTACTGGTGCTGTTTGTCATAGAGATGCTTATGAAGATGTATGCTTTCGGACCCAGACAATATTTCATGTCTCTTTTTAACCGTTTTGACTTCTTTGTGGTGCTGTGTGGTATCCTGGAGATGATCATGTTGTCGGCAGGGGCCGTGGCTCCCTTGGGTTTCTCAGTACTCAGATGTATCCGGCTGCTGAGGTTGTTTAAAGTCACAAAGTAAGACCTCTAGTACTCTCAGGTGAAAGGTTTACACTGGATTTAGTAGTGTACTTTATTAATGCCTCCTCTCTCCACTGTTTTGCAGGTACTGGACTTCTTTGAGTAATCTTGTGGCCTCTCTTCTCAACTCTGTCCGTTCCATTGCATCCCTGCTCCTTCTTCTCTTCCTCTTCATTGTCATCTTCTCTCTTCTCGGCATGCAAGTGTTTGGGGGTAAATTCAACTTTGCAGACCACAGACCCAGACGCAGTAACTTTGACAACTTCCCCCAGGCCCTCATTAGTGTGTTTCAGGTGAGGTGACACTCATTCATAAATGCATTTAAACTTCCCTTTTGATTTGTCAAACACTGTTTTCCTGATTTCTATGATTCATGTTTTCATGACTGTATAATATCTTTAATAAATGAAATATGAAAATCATTGTCATTTTTATTATTGACTCTGTCTCAGGTCCTAACAGGAGAAGAGTGGACCAACATCATGTACAATGGCATTATGGCTTACGGAGGGCCTGTGGTCCCTGGCATCCTTGTCGCCATTTACTTTATTGTCCTCTTTGTCTGTGGAAACTGTATCCTTCACATTCATTCTCGGTGTCAGTAGGATTTAAAAATTATATACACAGCAATAGTGTTAACCAAAATCCCAGGCTTTCTGTTTTCCTGAGCTCAGAGCAATTAGATATTCTTCTCAATGTCTTCTTGGCTATTGCTGTGGACAACCTGGCAGAGGCTGAGAGTCTTACTTCAGCTCAGAAAGAAAAGGCAGAGGAGAAGATGAGAAGGAAGTTGCTAAGGTGAATAAAAGAATAAAATATGAGTAGTTGTAATCATCTGTTCTGTCTCAACTTTATTCCATTCTATTCACTCCAGGTCCAAAATGCCTGACAAGACTGATGAGGAGAGGGAGAGGATAGCTAAGAAACTGGCAGAGCAGAGGGCCAAGTTGGAGGGCATGCCCACCACAGCTAAGGTTAGTGTTCTTTCTGGTATGATATTATATCTTTACTCTCAACACTGAGGCATAAAAACATACATATATATCTTTTCAGCTCAAAGTTGATGAGTTTGAGTCCAATGTCAATGAAGTTAAAGATCCATTCCCACCTGCTGACTTCCCAGGTAACAGAAAACTTCTAATTTCTTTGGCATGTCTGACCTCTGAACTACATTTTCTAGCAATGTAGTTGTAGCAAAATTAGGTCAGTGATTGTAGGAATTCATATTCATTATACTGGCTGTTACCAGTCCAGCCATCTGTTATGTTACAGTGTATGTATAGGAACCCCATTATTATTATTAGATTCAACCAATTGCCCGAGCTCAATTTATAGTGCGTTCTATATTTAGGCTCTTCCACACTACTCTGGTGTCTACCATATAAAGCCTGCAGCGTGATTCACTATGGGAATTATAAATAGTATAGATCTCTAGATCTAGACAAAATTTTAGTAACTCTGTTAATTCTCTCTCTCTTTCTCCGACATGTGATGCTGTGACATGATCATGATTAGAAAACAGATTTGTCACTACACCATAGAATTTTGTGCGTTTTCTTCTGCACGGCAGGTGATGACGAGGAGGAAGAGCCTGAAATCCCTATCAGCCCTCGGCCCCGACCAATGGCCGATCTACAGCTGAAGGAAGAAGCAGTTCCGCTGCCTGAGGCCAGCTCGTTTTTCATCTTTGGTCCTCAGAATAAGTGAGAATCTAAATAATATCAATATGAAAATATGTTTATTACTGTAATAAAGTGGAAACAAAACTCTGTCTATGTGAGCTTACATTGTTTTTTCACTGGTCTCCAGGTTCCGTAAGCTGTGCTATAAGATCATCAACGCCTCGTCCTTCACCAACTTAATCCTTCTGTTCATCCTGCTCTCCTCCATCTCCCTGGCAGCTGAGGACCCCATTGATCCCAGGTCGTACAGAAATCAGGTAAACTTTTGTCTAGCATTACACATATTGCTACACACAACATTGTTAAAAGAAGGCTATAAAGGAAAATAACCCTGTTCTCTGCGCTTCTCTTCTAGATCTTGGCCTATGCTGATATTGTCTTTACAACCGTGTTCACAATTGAGATTGTGCTGAAGGTAAATTCACGTATATTTATTGTTTTGCTGTATTTGGGTTTGATTGTTATGCGGTTGACATACTAGAGAACAGATATCTAAAGCGTCTGATTAAATTGATAGAGAGAATATGCAATAGAGATTTTTTTGTGCCAAAAACTGCAGCCAACATCTTAGCCTACTTAATGTTGCTCTTGGCAGTCAAAAAGCCTGTGAAACAGCATGATGAACATCGCACACCAGATTAAAATCCTCCCTTATAATAATTAAATCATTTTAAATGGAAGAGAAATGTCTACAAGCAAGACAAGGCATCTTATCAGTATTTACAGTCAGTGTTTCCACTGAGATAAAAATTCACAGATAGAACTAGTTATTACTGGTGGAAATACTTTCATATTTTAATCGCCAGTCTTTTTGCTCCCCTGTTGTGTGTATAACTTCAATACATCTGACTGACAGATGACAGTATATGGAGCATTCATGCACAAGGGCTCCTTCTGCCGTAACTCTTTCAACATCCTGGATCTGATTGTGGTGGGAGTCTCCTTGCTGTCTATGGGAATGGAGTGAGTTTAACTTTTGTCATATTAGATATAGAACATCTTAATTTTTATATATTTTTTCTAAAATTTTGTTATATTTCCAAACATGCATATCAAGGCTGTTTTTCAACATGTTATATGCAGATCGAGTGCCATCTCTGTGGTGAAGATTCTCAGGGTGTTGAGGGTGCTGAGGCCTCTGAGGGCCATCAACAGAGCTAAAGGTTTAAAGGTAAAAAACATGTACAATGTTTCCCATGGTCAGATTTAAAGTTTTCCGTATTTTCAAGTCTTCAAATACTGCATACAACAATGGTCAAATTCTCCATTACAAGTAAAACACCACCATTCAAACTTCTACTTCAAACTACAGTATGTAACATTTTGCAAATATTTTTTAGTAGAAATATTCTTCAAAAAATATCTTGTGCTTGTGGCGGTGCTGTCAGTCAAAGCCTCCAATGAATTCAGACTTCCAGAACAGCCTGGCTGTGGTGCAGAGACATAAGCTTCTAAAAGTATTTTAGTCTCAGGGTTCACCCTTCTAACCTGTCAGAGAATGTCAATGAATTCTGCTTGATTATTAAAGTTTTGCAGCTTCTTATTTTTGTATTTTGATAATGACAAATATCAGAAGTGCTGAAAGTAGCAGAGCCTAGCAGACAGAAGATCATAGCTGATAGAGTAGATAGAGCTGGACCCAAACATTTGGATATTCACTCCTTGGTTTGGCATTTGGTTTGAGTTTGCAAAAGATTTCATATGATATGAGTTGTCAAATCTTAATATGAAAATAATATGTGTAATAAAAAGAGCAGTTCTGTCTCTAAAGTATTCAGTTGAAACATAAAGTAGCACAAAATGCAAATACTCAAATACCCTAAAATTGTACTTTCACTGCACCACTGTTGCTGCACCTTTCTGTACTCTGTAGTAATTGGTCATTGTTTGTCTCTATTGACAGCATGTGGTCCAGTGCGTGTTTGTGGCCATCAAAACCATTGGCAACATCGTCCTGGTCACTATGATGTTGAATTTCATGTTCGCCTGTATAGGAGTGCAACTCTTCAAGGTACATTGTTTGAAAAATCTGATGATGAAACCACACATAGCATGTTACTGTTGAGGTCAAGTTTCCAATTAATCCACTTTAAGTAGTGCGGCTGTATTAAAAAATGTCACTAATCCTTTCAGGGTAAATTCTACAGCTGCACAGACCCATCCAAAATGACAGAGTTGGAATGCCAGTAAGGCAAACATCCTTCACACAACACAGGTTGAATTTACAAAACCGATAAAGCTATTTTAAAGTGACCATTCATTGTTGGTTCTCAGGGGATCCTTCTTGAAGCACATAGAGAATTCCATACAGGACACCGTGGTGGCTAAGAGAGAATGGCTCAACAGTGATTTCAACTTTGACAATGTGCTCAATGGCATGCTGGCTCTCTTCACTGTTTCCACATTTGAGGGCTGGCCAAAGTAAGCACAACATATATTTTCATTTAACAAATTACATCTTTGATAGGATTTTTGATTGAGTTAGAAGACAGAATATCTTATTATGTGGATATTGAGTTGGAAGTAATTCCATTGCCTGGAGACAGAGATGGTAGAAGAGACTATATTTCTGTTTTAATCCACTGAATTATAGATTTCATCTTTACAAATTAGTCTTATTGGATCTCTGATCTATGTCTTGGTAATTTCCTGTCTTCTCTCAACACCACGTTCCCAGACTGTTATACAGAGCTATTGATTCAGAAGAAGAAGATTTGGGTCCTGTCTTTAATAATCGCGTGGAGGTGTCCATCTTCTTCATTATTTACATCATTCTCATCGCCTTCTTCATGATGAACATCTTTGTGGGCTTTGTCATTGTCACTTTCCAAGAGCAGGGCGAGCAGGAGTATAAGAACTGTGAGCTGGACAAGAACCAGGTACATTGAGACCTCAGAGATGAAGGAGGAGAGATGAAGTCCAGTCTTTCGTAGTAAAATCTAAAACATGTTATTTAAATGTGGAATGGCTAATTGTTTTTCTTTTAACGCAAATCCTGTCTGTGCTGCCTCCAATTCAGCGTCAGTGTGTGCAGTATGCCCTGAAGGCTCGTCCCCTGAGGTGCTACATCCCCAAAAACCCCTACCAGTACAGAGTCTGGTACATAGTCACCTCCTGCTACTTTGAGTATCTCATGTTCTTCCTCATTATGCTCAACACCCTGTGTCTGGGGATGCAGGTATGTAAATACTAAATCCTAAACACACACATATATAAAAATATATATATATGTATATATTGTGGCTGCTTACAACATGCAGTGTCAGTCTTCATATATATTTTGATGTAAGGGTAATTACAGTAATTCTGTGCCAAAATCACAAGGGCTCAGGGTTTCTTATAACATTTCATTAATTAGGACATGAGCATTTGAAGCAATATTTAAAATATGGGACAAAACTTTCTACCAAATCCTAGACTAATTATTTTTGTGGGGAATTAGGAACATATTAATACGCAGTGTCCTACATATTTCTTTGGCAAACTTACTGTGCATGTAAAATTTCACAAAAAAGTAATTTGCAATTATGCTGCTTTCATGTGTCTATGACTGTAGAAGACTGGACAAGACACCGAGTGAATGAGATGCAATTTCAAAGTTTTAACATCCAGCCTGATGTGTACATTTAAAGGCTACTTGTTATTTCTCTGTGTTAGAATAACATTGTACTCACCAAGTTAATTGTCGGTTGATTAGTTGTTTAGCCACCATGTTCTACCTGATGTTTTTAATGTTAAAAATTTATAATAACTAAAGATAAGATAAGGAGTTTTTCTAAACTTTAACTTTGCTTGTTAAGTCATGAATATGTAGAGTTAAAGAGAAATACTTTGAAACTGATTTAAAACAGTATGTTGCTCAAATGTTAACACTTTCCAATGATATAAAAGATTCATCACTAAAACACATTCTGCAGTTTTAGTAGTAGTAATAGTAGTTGTTGTAGTAGTAGTAGCAGTAGAGATAATATGTTGAGATTAATATTTGCTTTCCATTTTGAACAGCACTGTAACCAGTCAGACCACGTGACCAAGCTGTCAGACACTCTGAACTTGATCTTCACTGTGCTCTTCACTGTGGAGATGATTCTCAAACTCATGGCCTTTAAAGCGAGGGTAAAGACTCCGTCTTTTTTGTTTAAATAATTGTCCCCTCGGTCATGTCTTCTGCTGTCTCAGCAACACTTTGTCTGTGCAGGGCTACTTTGGAGACCCCTGGAACGTCTTTGACTTCATTATCGTTGTGGGTAGCGTTGTTGATGTTATCCTGAGTGAAGTCGATGTAAGTACAACAGACAGAACAATCTGTAACCTGTTTTAATTAATTCCACAGATATAAAAATCTCACGGCAGGCAGTGTATACACAGTCCATTGTGTTCCCACTTCATTATGTGATTTGAATTGAAATGACCTAATGTATTTATTCAGTGTTTATTCAGTATATAATCATGGCCCAACAGCTCACAGAACATGGTCAGTACTGTCGTTGGCCATTTCCATTTCACACCCTTTACTGCCACCATCTTTGGCACATTGTACATTCTCAGCCTCATTTCCAGCACAAAACCACCACTTTCCATTACCCCCACAATTATCCATTACAATATTTTGAGTGATCTTGTGTTTTGTATATGGTGTTTGAGCACATAAAAAGAGCATGTTATCAATTGAGGATTTTAGTGTTTTTTATGTGGAAATGCTACACAAATGTTTTCTCTTCATTTTTCCTGCTGTTCCTGCACTGCATTGTCCTCATCTTTTTTTTCCATGTCAAATCTTCTCTTTCTCCCATCCTTCCACTTCTTTGCTTTCATCTTTTTCTTCTGATCCCCATCCCCCTTCTGTCTCCATGCACCTCACTCCTCATCTATTCTCCACAGACTGCCCTGGCCTCCAGTGGAGGACTGTACTGTCTCCATGGCTGTGCTGTAAATATCTGATCTGCACTGCACTGCACTGCTGCATGAGCCTTGCTGTGTGAGCACTCCACTACGTTCTCTACTAAACTATAGCGCTACTATACTCGACTGTTTGTAGCTGTAACTGCAGGCGAAAGATCTGTTTCTACTGTCTGATCTTACAGAGAAAATGTAACATAGAGCCTCAGGGTGTTTGCTAGATACAGTAGTGCTACAGGATGACTCTCATTTCTCAATGCAGTATATAAAATCACAGTAAGTATCAATGATGGTTGCAATGGCTGGAAAAATGTTAATACTTTGTCAGCAAAGTGTGTGTATTGTGTTTATCTGGCATGAGTTACAAGGTTTCTTCTAGTTTTCAGCAACTAAGACCTGGAAGCTTTGTAAGTTATTAAAGGTGGAAAAGATGCCTCTTATATTAACCCTAATTCCAATTCGTTTTGATATTCAAAATAAATGTCTGCTGCAGTTGCTTCAGAAAGTATTTAGGTCTCTTCAATTTTTGCTCATATTTTGCACATTTAAATAGATGAAATTGCTGTTTTATTTTAATAGAGTCTACACTACATAACCAGGAATCACTTTTGTAAAGTTAAAAATTCAACAACTGAATTTTCTTGCAAAAAATAGTCACACTCTTGCTATAGGTTGTTTACATTTACTTGATTTTAGTGAATATTTATTGATAAAAATGGCAGATTTATCCATTTAAAATAAAATTCACATCACAATAAAGTGTGCAAAAGATGAAGAATATGGAATATGAATACTTTAAGAAGCAACTGCATGTGCTTCTTATTAATGATATTATTAGAACTTCTCTCAGAATATAATCTGTGTAACTACAGTCCTATAACTCTTCATCTACTTTGTGCAGGAGACAAATCCTATGCAAGTAATTGCGGTAAGCCTAAACTCTCCCAGCATTTAAATATTTCACAGTTTTCAGTTTACTTTATACTGTCTGGTCTCGTGTTTTCTTTTTCTCAAATTCTCTGCTTCATTTTGTTCATAGGCCTCTGAAAATGCTTCAGTTTCCATCACCTTCTTCCGACTTTTCCGTGTCATGCGTCTGGTTAAACTGCTGAACCGTTCGGAGGGCATCCGCAACCTGCTGTGGACATTCATCAAGTCCTTCCAGGTTTGTCTTGCTATAGTCATCATTTTCCTGTGCTGCCCTGTGGTGTCTGACTGTTTGTTTTTTTTGTCTTCAGGCTCTTCCTCATGTAGCTCTGCTCATCGTGATGCTCTTCTTTATCTATGCTGTCATTGGGATGCAGGTACAGTTTTTAATATTTATTTTAATGTTATGTTATTTTTAATGTTATTGTTATTTTATGTATTTTGTCTCTTCAAATAGAAATAAAATGTGAGGGTACATGCCCTTGCTGATTAAATGATTTTGAGTATTCATTTACTGTATCATTCAGATCTTTGGGAAGATAGCCTTAGTGGACGGCACCCAAATCAATCGCAACAACAACTTCCAGACATTCCCTCAGGCTGTTCTGATGTTATTCCGGTAAATCTGTGAGCCAGGATGAGTTTCAAATATCTGTGGCTGCAAGGTCATAAACAGAGCGAAGATTTCACTGTGTTTGGTGTTTTATGTTTCTCCAGATGTGCTACTGGAGAGGCTTGGCAAGAGGTCATGATGGCTTCAATGTATGGGAAAAAATGTGACCCCAAGTCTGACTTCCTGCCAGGAGAGGAGTACACCTGTGGGTCCAACTTTGCTGTCTTCTACTTCCTCAGCTTTTACTGTCTCTGTGCCTTCCTGGTGAGCAGCAGTGGGAAAGTCAACATTTGTCTTTTAGCTGCACTAGCATTTGCTATTATATTTGTGTGGCAGTGATGATTTCAGTATAAATAAACATTGTGGTTTGTCTACATACTTCAGATCCTCAACCTGTTTGTAGCTGTCATCATGGACAACTTTGACTACCTGACCCGCGATTGGTCTCTCCTTGGTCCACATCATCTGGATGAGTTCAAGAAGATCTGGGCTGAATATGACCCTGAAGCCACGTGAGCCTGAGCACTAAAATGAAATCCACCTATGAAATATGCAGAACCATCACCATCACTCAAGATGTTTCTCTGATTTAACAGGGGGAGAATCAAACATCTGGATGTGGTGACGTTGCTACGACGCATCCAGCCTCCACTGGGCTTTGGCAAGTTCTGTCCTCATCGTGCTGCATGCAAGGTACATACAGAACAAAATGTGTGTGCATGTTGAAGTTTATTTATGTAAAATATAAAAATCATAAAAACTATATAGCAGGTAGAGCTGTAGCTGTCAGTTCTGTCTGGACTGTGACAGTGTCCAAAATTTTTAAATATTTATAGTGTCTCATGAAAGACTTCCCAACATATTCATGTCTTCCTTTCTTCCTCCTTCTCACTTATAT
>OMLM01007590.1:0-21548 GCA_900302695.1 Helostoma temminkii
GAAAAGATTTTGTTAAATACTATCTTAAAAAAGGAGGACAACTATACTTATTAAAGATATATTATCTCAAACATATCACAAACCAAAGCTTAATTTCAGTGAACATTAGTCACGGGAAAGTAAAGGCTGAACCATTATCAGTAAAGTTTTGTTTAATACTGAAATGTTGTTAAATGCAGTTGAGATCAAAGTAAAAGTTACTTGATAACATTTGACTCAACCAAATCACGCATAGCAAATGTTTTCCCATAATTTGGATGCTTATTTCAAATGATGCGTGCCTGGATGCACCACAGCCACTGTGAAGAAACTTCAGTCTCTGTGAACACAATAACAAAATTAAAACTGCAGCTCTTTCTCTTTTTAGTAGCATAGAGACTGAAAGGAAAACAATGAGACTCTGCTTACAGGAACAGAGGCCAAAGTAAATAGAAAGGATAGTTGGTTGCTATGGAAAAGTAGTTTTTTGAATAAAAAAAGCTGCACATAATTGACCAGTTTGTGCTAAAGTACAGCAAAAAAGAAAAACACACTGTACAGAGAAAGAGATGAACATCACAGATCACACATTTACCCGTCACAACAGGGACATGTGAACCAGTATCTTGTGAAACTGACCCACTCGGCCAAAAAGTAAATAAATGAATGGATGAAACATATTAAAGTTTAACACACTGCTCATAACAGGAGGTGAAGAGTTTGCCTGAAAATGCAATAACATCAGCCCCTATTTTTTACCTTCAGAGGACAGTTAATCAAACTGAGAGCAGCCTAGACTGCCTTTTTAATTTTAACCACCTAAACTTTATTGGACATGGCGCCAACTAGAGAAGACAATGTTACATTTACGTTTGAGGAGAACTGAATTTTGCTTGTGTAAGCCGCAAAAGGCAAGAAAGATACACAGTACGTGAATGGTTAGAGCTATAGTACAGTAAATGTGCTCTAAAACTGTTTCCTTTTGGTCTTCATTCATTTATTTAATTTACTTATTAAAAATAAATTCATTCACTTAGTCTTACCTGGGTGTATGCATGTGCATTTAGGCCTCATGTATTTGCTTCTATTGTAAAAACTTTAAGACCTAAGCTGAAAGATACCTAAGCTGAAAGTTCCCATAATAATCCTGCTGACACAGCAGAACCTGTGATGGAGCTCGGCACACATCCTAAGTGCGACAGCTGAAATCCGAATGACCTCAGCCTTTAATCAGCGTAGAACATCTTCTATGTGCATAGAAAAGCACAGAAGGTCAATTACTGTTAGAACCAGTGACGTGTTAGAGGATTTAAATAATTAACAAATGTACCCAGAGTGTAAAATCTGCACAGTGCCATATGCTATACCTGTGCCCCTAGTATTTGCCAATATACTGTAAAACATAATGTATGAATTTAATGTAATTAAAGCTGCAATAATTAATATTTTACACATTACACAAGAAATTAAGGTTATATATAAATAAATAGGACCAAAATGCGTCTCAGCTTTCGTAGTCCACCTTGTTTTGCTGTGTTACATACAGATGTTCTGTTGTTCTACTGTGCCTTTGTTTTTGTTACGGCCCACAACCTGCCACCTAAATAAATCTAATAAAACAACAGGCCAAGCATGTGTTCTCATTTCAAACAAATGGTGCCTGCTGCAGCTGCATGACAGAAAGAGGTGCAACCTAAGCTTAGCTGCTATTGTTGCTACTATCTCTTCATCTGAATCATTGGTCACTAAACTCTCAATGCCAATTCACCTTATAGAACTTCATGTTCTGTAGAGAGAGGGATTGTGCACCATAGGGAGAAGTGTCACTTTATTTCAGCGAGGGGTGGAGGTGCATGTGTGTCATGACACACATGAAAAAATGCAGGAGATTACCTGAACTTTGTACTGGACGGCTTGCTGAAAAAATTCTGTGTAATCTCTGGACCAAAATTTATTAATCAGACATTTGCGTTCTCATATGCATCCAGGCTGCCAGTGCATGTCTGAAAGCAGCTTATGTCACTGCAATGCTGCTGCACGAAGCCGCTTTGATTTTTCAGCTAACACCTACAGCAATGGTTGTTAGGAGACTGGTCGTAGAGGTTTATGTCATGAGTGACAGTTTCGGAAACAGGACGGGAGAGGGAAAGAGCAAACTTATGGCTATAGTCTTGGTTTTAAAAAAAGCTATCCGCTTAAATATCTTATATAGTAATTGTAAATAACTTAAAATCTCCATTTTCATTTTAACAAATCAGCAAATTAGCCCTTTCCAACAAGCACTGCTTGAGAGTTAAAGCTCTTCAGAGACCATTTGTTTCTTTAATTTGAGGAAAATGGATATGATGGTCACCTGCTGTGTTTAGTAGAGCTTATATTAAGGCAGCTGTTTTTATATTATGTAATAACAACAACAGTGCAACTTTGATGTAGGTTACGATCAAATTCAGCCCTTAGATCACTGGGTACTCACATTTTTGCATTAGATTAGTTGAAGGTGCATCCAGCAGATGCAGGCACTGCCTAAAGATTGTATAAAAGGTATGAAAGAACACACTAACTCTTTAAACTTTGATAATGTATATATACCCTGCAATGTTTGCCAGTATAAAGGAACAGCCACTGATTTAACTAAATATTTCAAGATTATTGATGCTGTTTCTCTAAATTTACTGAATATACATACTGATTATTAATAATTAAGTACACAGTTCAATCAACTCCCATTTTTAAATCAGCAGGGGAATTTAAGTTCATAAGTTAAAGCAGCCTAGAAAGATCAATGTTGCAAAAGAATAGGCTATAATCCACTAAGATTTAATAAATTTCAATAGCGTAAGATATATTTTTTCCAGTCTATAGTTGCTTTTTAGTTTTAATGTGCGACTTAAGATAACTAAGCAATTTAAGAGTTCAGTGGATTAACTGCAAAATGTCACAAAGCTGAAAACAGGAGTGTTTCTTAGCTCATGAAGTTCAAGTTCACACTGAGAAAGACACTGTTTTCACATTAAGACAATCTAATATCACATGTGGTGCCTCCAGTCATCTACAATTCTCTTTTTCTTTCAGTGGCCTGCAACTATAGATCATTTCCCCACTAATACAGCTTGATTGTACATAAGAATATTTTCCATCCAGAACAAATGTCTATATTTTTTAGCTCAAGGCATGGCTCAAATTCTCTTTAATCTATGATGAACACAAACTCTGATCTTAAATTGGCAACAAAAGCTTATCATTTTGTCTGTGCCCTTCTAGCGCGCATCAAGTCAAGGTAAAAGGTCTAATCATAACTCATTAACATTTTGGTCTGATTCAGCTCGTTGTTGTTACACAAAATGAGCTGTTAATGATTCTGTGTAAATATTTATTGGACAGCATTGAACTCCAAACTGTCTCATTGGCATTTTCAACAAAATGTGACTCACAATGATAGACTTTTTGCAGCAAACTCAGTCATTCAAAGTGACAAATAAAAAGAGGAAGCGTCTCATAGAAAACATTTGCAGGAACGTTTTTCTTTTGCTCTTTTTGTTTTTTTACATCCAACACATTGTGAATCATGACAATACGTCACTCAGTTTAATAATAAGTTTAATAAGTGATTAGGCAGCTTCATCAACCAGTTGACAGATGACTTTAGATCTCCCAAAAGTAATTTTCTCCAAAAATAAATAAATAAATAAATGAATAAGAAAAATAAAAGTCCTTGAACAAAACAGCTGCAGGCAGAGATCAGAAGGCAATGGTACACTAACTCTGAAGGGGAACATTTAACAGTTTATCAAACACAGATCTGTGATTTTATTACTGTATATTTAATTCAAAATTAATAAACTTGATTATTAACCTTTTCCACTCTTGTTGTTATTTCAGTGATGTTTAGAAAAGTGTAATGAGGCTGCAGGTTGCATTTCGCCCACACTTGAAGGATGTATGCGTGCTCAAATGGGTATGTGCATTTGAGCTGTGTACACGTGTACCTGGATATGTGTCCTTTTAAGTCAATGACAAAGAGAATGTGCAGGTTTTAATAAGAGGGTAGGTGTTGCTCAGCACAATCCTGTCATTACTGTCTTTGTGAATCTGGTAATCATGGAGGGCAAGATCTTACCTAAAAGCTCCACACCATTTAACACCCGCCTCTGTCCTCAATTTGCATAACACACAATGTCTTATTTTTCTGTAAAAGTGCATATTTCTCTTTTTCCAAACATCGTTATACAAAGTTTATAATAACCTACCTGCTGGTCATCTGCAAACTTGCAGTTTCTCAGCATTACAGTCCACATGTGCTCTCCTTCACGGTCTCAGTGTTTCTCTTGTTCCTTAAATTAAAAGTTACAGAATAGTTACAATTTGGCAATTAAAACAACTTCTCTTAATATTAAAGGTATGATAAGCCTGAGGCGCTTTGCTGTTTGTTTATATTATGTGATTCTCATCAAAATCAACAGTATATGCTGGATTTTATGTACCAAATAATCGATCGTATTTTCTAAAATTGCTGCAGTTTAGGTTTGGTAAGTAACTTTGGTACTTTGGTTACTATTAGTCCATTTTTTAAAATATCCCTGTTCACATTGGTTATATAATTAGTCATATTGTGTCTTGTTATTTTTATTGTTCCTCATTGTGTTACAATTCTCACTGTTCTCCTTGCACGTCATTGCATGTGTGCTTGTGTTAGTGCTTTCCATCTAAAAATGTAAGTACTAATTAAGTTAAATCGACCCCACCCACCACCAAACAACTTAAAGGCCCTGACAATCTACCGAAATATTTCTGTCTGACTGTTACCTGTCACCTCTGTCTAGTCTCAGGTGCTTCACATAAATCCCTCCATGGTGAGGAAACACTACAGATTCATCCATCTCAACATTTGTTCCCACACCACTGTGTCTTTTCCTACAAAATTCTGTCTCATATTATTTGTATCTGTGCCGTTTACTGTTCCATTCTCCGTTTCACACGTTTCCTTAGTGTTTTTTGTCCTTTTCCTTTTTCATTCTGTCCTGCCCTGATCCTTCTTTTCTCCGTTTCTCTATCTCATTCTCTTTGGTCCCTTAACAGCACAACCTAATTATAACAAATTTTTAATCTTTCGCTTACTTTTGCTCATACCTTATCATCTCCCTTCACCTCCCTTCGTGTGCCTTCCATCTCCCTCTGTGCCTCCTTCAGTGCAGACCAGAATTACCGACCATCCTGGATAAGGTCATGTTTTTGTCAATGTGATGGTAATGCCTGGTACAGACTAATTATGTAGGAAGCAGTCCTTGTCTCCGCACTGGGGGCGAGGGTGCCAGAATTCATGGGGTTATGAACAAATTGGTTCCGGTGGGAGACAGAGGACAGGAAGCTGGCTTTGATGAATGAACCAATGAGATACAGCTGCTTGAGAAATGGATTGGAGTCCACCGTCTGTGTGAATCTGGGTGTATAGCTGACTGATATATGGCATGGGTGATTCTTGTTAGTGAGAGTTTATTCAAAACAGATATTGCGAACAAAGTGTGATACATGAGGGCTGCATTTCACCTAGTGAGACAAGTTCCATCTCTGCTTTCCTTCATACTGAGAGTTGTTTGAAAATTAACTTCACTGTTTGGGGCTTTTACACTAACAAAACCCTGCAGGTAAAGCCTGCACTGAATAGTCAAGAAAATTCAGTAGATGAGTCAATCACCTGACCTGAATGCTGCCTAATACAGCCATTGTAAATTAGGTGGATTGGCAAAATGTAACTTTCAGCTGTTTGCAATGAATAACTTAACACAATTAAAATAGCTCAACAACTATTGTTACAGGTGGTTCTTGGTGTACTTTGAGGTCAGCCTGGGATCATCGCTTCATTCTTCTTCCTCAGATACACTGCTGATCCATAGGTCTGAAAGGTTCCACAGAACAGAATCCCTGAACTTGTGTGGATTTATACTTATACCAATGCTGTCTCTAGGAATGTTCAGTGCTTTTGCTGTCTTTTTTGTATCCTTTGCATGTATTCTAGCATGCAGTCAAGCATGACACTCAACATAACCATAGCCAGTTCAGGTATTTTACTGTATGTGTTATCTCAAGCACACACCGGTACAACAACTTGAACCCTTGATTAGTTGTATTACTGAGTGTGAGAGACAATACTCGATTTCCTAATGTGGGCTTTTACGGGGGGTTCTACTCAAGGGGTTGAATAATTTTGACACTGCAATAGTCATCACAAGTTGCAATTTGTGTTGAATTTGAAGAAATCACTTATACCATTACTTGTGTTGAGCTATTAAAATAATTGTTTAATTTGTTTATTGCAAACAGCTAAAAGTTTGTAAACTTTGCCAATACAACACATTTTCAACGGGAGTGGAATAGTGTTGAGTGTAACTGCATTTCACTTCCTAAAGGAAGAGCTGAATCAAAATGCCCCAAAAACAAGCAGGAACTTGCAGACAGCTGCAGTGTAGACCTGACAGAGATTCACCAGGGATGAAACCAGCATCTGGTGATGTCTGTGGGTTCCAGACTTCAGGCAGCAACTGAATGCAAAAGATTTGCAACCAGGTATTAATACAGACAAGTTAATTTATGATCATGTTAGTTTGTCAAAATACTGTCCCTTTGAGCCTAGCCTGTATGGGGCTAGGGGATTATGAATAAAATAGTTGTAATTCCTAAATAGTTCAATCAAACTCCTAAATTAAAGCTGACGATCTACACTTCTTAAAGTCATTTAAAATCCGCTGTGGTAGCCTGCAGAACCAAAATGACTAAAACTAATCATCAACTAATAAGACTGAAACTTCCCAAACTACTACTAAGTAGTGTAGTGGTGCAAGGAGAAGTAAGTATACTTCAAATAAATCCTTTTTTTAAGCGCCCCGCCAATATAATGGTTGGGGAAATGCTGGTGTATATGTGTCTCAAGAAAGCAGAGAAAGGTCTGGTCAAAAGAGTGAGAAATTATGGTAGAAGTATCAAGTGTGGTCAAGTGGGTCTGAGAGCATGACTGTAGCAGGCAACAGGAAAGATAAAAAAAACTAGGGCAGAAACTGAAATTAAATTAAACAAAGAATTAAAATTAAGCTACTATTGATGTTTGATTCATTGATGCAGGTGAATCATCAGTAATTACTTTTAATAAAGATACCTGCATGGAGAAAATGAGGTACACTGCCAAAATGTGGCAAACCAGCAAAGCTGTTAAAGGGTTTTGCAAATGGAAGTAAAAAAATTAAGCACCAGGAAAAATGTTGGAAAAGCCTTGAAATGCAAGAAATACCGTCCCCCCTCATGAGTGTGAGGAGTTTTTCCTGCCATTAATGGAAAGAACTGCTCTATAGTGCTGAGCCAAAGAGTCCATAGAACAGAGAATCTGCAGGACCCATCTCCCCACTCTCTCTTCCCACAGTATGTTGGTAGGTGCAGGTGGCCTCTGACTCTGAATTTGTCTGCAGCAAAAATTACTAATGTACCTAAAGACTCTCTCTCGCCCTCTTTCTGTTCCCTTGCAGCTCTCCAAGCCTACATATTTTCGCAGTATAAATTACCTTTCATGTGTTTTCTTATTCTTATTGAATGTCGCTTACTCCTTCCTAAACATAACCAAATGAACCAACAATGGCAGAAAAGAAAACGATGTGCATGCAGCACATTACTGTGTATCAGGGAGACATAAAAGTGGGTATAAGCAGTGCAGACTGAAAAAAGATTCTCTAGACTTTACCCAGGTGAGTTGTCTGTGAGAACGTAAATGTTTGAGTCGGTTGGACTGGATGTTAAACGGACCTTATCCTGCGAGGCCCCTGGTGCAAAGCCTGTGTAGTACCAATGCAAGCCCATATGCAAATACATCAGGTTACTGTCCAAAGTATTCACAGAGAGAAAGTGGACACTCCCTTTCAGTAGATCTGCCCAGCACAACACCAGAAAATATAGGGGATATTTACCATGCTTTTTGTTTTTGTATCATGCTCTTCTTTAAAAAACATACAGTACATAACGCATTGTTTCTATTCACATGACAGACTCTACTTTGATGTGCCACAAACATTCGTGCCTGCTAGACCAAGCCCACCAAATCCAAACAGACTATTCCCCTAAGTGAGAACAGACCATCATTTCTGTGTGCTGCATGTGTGAAGGCACAACTCCACACAATGTCCTAACCTGATTCTACAAACATTTTCCAGAGTGAAGTGAAAACAGCTTTAATGTGATCTATGCTGTCGTTTTTCTGAAATGTATGATGTTCACTTAACAACAGAGGAGGAAAGGCACATTCAGGTTTTGTGATGTTTTTAGGAAATTATAGTAAATTGCTAGGTCACAGCAGCAGTATAGATTTTTGTTTGTTTTACCTTATTTAACCTTCATTAATAATATAATTAATTCATGATGTAAACTCATTGATAATAAATAAGTCAATGTAAAGCCACTGGCACACTTGTTAACGGCTTACAGCTTTAAAGGTCAAGCATTTGATTGCTATGCAGTGCTTGTAAAAGCAGAGCCAAAACTACAGAATTTCCCTGGTAGATATTTTTACAAGCAAAAAACAGATTCCTGCTTCCATCTTACGGGTTGAGCTCAGAATGAAGGTATGAACCAAACTGAAATCACCCTGTTTAGACATGTAACCAGCTGCTGTGCTAGTAAACCACATTTTAACTATCCACATTTTACACTGAAAGGATACAAAAAGGATAAATGCTGCAGATGAAAAGTTCTAATGGGTGCCAGAGATTTAATATGTGTAAGACAGGGATGTTTATACTGTCCCAAGAATTACCTTCATAAGCTGTTAATTGCAATCGCTCCACACACCCTATAAGCTTTTATCTGATGAAAGGGTTTAAGATAATTAATGCATGTGTTTTTTTTCTTCATTAGGCATCATTTTCAATAACTATACTTCCTGCTCCTAGCAGGGACCTATTCAGAGAGCCCTACTAAGACTTATGGGTAAGCAAATTCAGCTGATCTTAACACCTTCTCCGCATTGCACCTGATTGAGGGGGGAAAAAATCCCCAGCACATGCACTTTTCCAATCCTCCTGCACCCCCTATAATCCTCCCTTCTCTCTCTGCTTTCATCCACCCCTTTAACTCTGCCCTCTCTCTTCCTTCTCCCTCTTGCGCTTCCTCTACCCACCAGGCTGGCGCAAGATTCATTCAGAGCACAATCAGCACGAGACATGAATGCAGAGCAGAGCTGCATCGTACACATACACACACACAGAGAGAAACACACACAAACATAGACAAACACAAAATGTCTTCAACCTCTGAAAGTGATGATGAGTTAGCTGAGTGAGAAGGCTGTACACAGGCACACACACACACACACAAAGTGGCACACTCTCTTTAACCTCTGGAAGTGATGATGAGAAGACAGAGTGCAGAGAGCTCTGTAACACTTTGTGCTGCTTCTGCAAACTATTTTTATATTGCAACTTTACTTTATTCTTTAAACCTGTGTATGCTGAAGGTGTGTGTGCAGCACTGGCAGGTACTCACCTTTCCTCAGCTATTGCAGAGGTATAGATCATTTTAGTTTGCTTTGTTCCATTTATCCTTCAATATTAAGGCCACATTTAATTCATTCATGATGTACGTTCATATTGATAATTCAGTCTAAGACTATTGGCAGAACTTATAATGGCTTACTTCAGTACCTATGAACCTATACTACATATTTTGTTGTTGTGTGTTGTCATGGTTTATGTGGTAATATGTTTTTGTGAGCATGTGTTCAAAGACAAAAAAAATCTATTTTGCAGTAAAGCTTAGAATCATGCTCTTGGAGTATGAATTGAACTGACTGACATTTTGAGGCATGCTGGCAATGTAACACTATTGACAACAAGGTCAGCAGCTGGTTGGTCGAGCCATCTCCTTGGTTCAGGCTAAAATATGTGCTTATTTCTAAGCAACTAAGGATGTGAGACTGGGCCACCAGCATGTCACATTTTTCACTGCAGCGTGATCATTTAATGTTTCAACTGACTTTTGTGTTCGGCGTATAACTAACAAATAGTTACTGTATAAATCAATCATATACATTCATTTGTTAATGTCCTTATCAGGATAAATGTTAATGCATCATGTAACTTCACTATCCATTTACCGTTGTTAAATCAAAGGTTTTAATATGTCCAATATGTTGCCTGGCTGCAGGGTCTTTCCTACTGTGCCGCCCTGCTCTGGAATAACGTCCCTGCTGACATCAGACATCACATTCTCCCTTGGTAGAGGCCTTTAAATCTTAACTTAAAACATACTTATATGTCCTAAGCTTTAATCAGTGGCAGGGTTTATTTTATCAATCCTTGCTTAGTGTGTTGGGTTACAGTCTCAATGAATTATACCCAACATTTACAGTGTAGCTCATGTAGTCCTGCTAAGGAGTTCAGGGTATTTACTCTGAATCATTTTCTTTCTTTCTTTCACCCTCTGATTTTTCTCTCCCACGCACATTAGTATACAGGCTGTGTCTCTCTCTCTCTCTCTTTCATTCTAGCCTTCTTCCAGGTCATCTCATCATGGGAGAAGGTTGTGTGGCCCAAGTTCTACCCATTGGTCTAACCAAAAGCTGCTGCATTCTCATGATTATGTTTCTGTCTGTCATTGTTACTGTTCTGCTGTTCTTTTCTCTTGTCTCCTCTTTTTTTCTCTCTACACTTTTCACTCATTCCCAACCGGTCGAGGCAGGTGGCCCCCCACCTTGAGCCTGGTTCTGGTTGGAGGCTTCTTCTATTAAAGGGAGTTTTTACTCTCTACTGTTGCCCAGTGCTTGCTCATGGAGGATTTGTTGGGTTTTAACCTCAAATAAAGTCCTGAAGTTCATTTCCATTTATATTTTGTCATTTGGCAGAAGCTTTTATCCAAAGTGACTCGCAAGTGAGGTACAAGGTGAGCAAAGTCTCAAGTCAAGGAGAAAAACTTTCAAGCAAAGCGCTATCAGAAGAAGTGTGCCAGTTTCATGAGATGTAAGTACAAAAAAGTTGTTTTTTTTAAATAAATTTGATGAAAATGCATTTTTTGTAGTGTATTTAAGTGCATAGAAAGTTACTGTTTTTAGCAGTTTTGTGAATATTGGTAGTCTGCATGCCTTAGAGATAGAGGAGATATGGTCTGTAGAGCTCAGAGCTCAGTCATCAATGATAACCCTGGCAGATTTAGTGGGGACAATCACTAAAGACCCAATGTTGATGCTGATGTTGTGTTGTATTGACAGACTAGCTGGGATAACTCGAAGTTCTGTGTTGGAGAGGTTGAGTTGAAGATGTCTTTCCATCATCCAAACAGAGATGTGATTTGTGACATTGAGAAAAAATTCTGTTTTGTCTGAGCTTGCACAATATATACCAGAATTAGCCTTTTTTCTGAAAATAAGACACACTAACTTTTAATACTGCATGTACAGGTTTACAGCCACGTATAGCCAGATATTATTAAGATACACATCAAATTAATATACGCTTAAAACTTTCACCTCCAGGTCAATGAAACACATAAAAACGATAAATAGTAATTCAATCATTCATTCATTAAAAAATAAAATTTTGCCCACACAGCAACACCATCTTGGTGACAGGCTGTGGGTTATAAACTTAACTTTTTCATATGATGCACTATTAATGTTAGTTTTATTGATAATGTTACACTCTCAGCTAAAAATAACACAGAATGTGAGCATTAGCTACGGACGACGTGATGAGTGGCATTCTTCCACTTTTCCCCAGCTCTGCTAATCCACTGACATGACTAACTACTAATACAGAAAGTCATGTCAAATGATCTTTTTCACTGACTGCAACTACAGCGCTGTCAGTGCTTCTCATCACACAGCCACCTTGTCACATACTATAGAGCGACATATCGCTTTGATATAAAAATGCATACCTGCTATATATTTATGTAAAACAAACACTGGCAGATACAGTTTGGCGTATCTAGTAATAAAAATATATGATATGATCTTGTTTATGAATCCTTAACAAGCTAGTCATATTAACTTGCAAAAGTGCATCTGTCTTCCTGTCAAACAACTGTCTAATGAGGCACTTTGCCTGTGTCTCCCTGCAGGTGTTACACTGGCCAAGACATGGGACCTTCAGCATCCTGTCACATTTGTTTATCATTGACTACATTTACGACTCATGAACATTAGTTATCCAGATTTGTGTGTTGAAGAAGATCATAAACACACACCCACACACAAAGAAAAGCTGTTGACACGGTACTTCATGTCTTATCAGAGATCAATATTTCATTTGCTCTCCTCGTCCGCTTAGATGCTGACTGTCAGCCCTTCCTAAGGGGACAGCTCAGGGACATACACACACATGCTTATACGCTCTCTCATGCACCCAACACACACACACACTAAAACTGCTCAGGGCCGTTGTTTGCTTTGACTGACGCATCCGGCGTGCTGAGCTGACACCTCACTGACACTCTATCCCTTTCAGACGCACATCACTGTTTACCAACTACTCTGAGCAAAACGCCACATTTCAAAGTGTATGTGTCTTTGTGGGGGCAAGTGTCCTCAATGCTTCCATTATCATTACACACGTCCCTCATTTCACTTTTACATCACTCTTTACACAACTAATCAAAGCCAAACTGTGTTCTCCCCGCATTGTGTTTGCGAAAGTGTGTGCGCATGCTCCATGCATTAGGTCTCTTTGGTATTTTTTTTTGTTGGAGGGTTGTTTGCTGTTGTACTCAGACTAGATCAGGAGAGTGGCAGTGTTATTGTAACCCAGTGAATAAGCACAGCGTTTAAATGCAAATTTACTACACCACAATGACATAGCCAGGGAATAGACAATTGGCAGTGCAGGGAAGGGCAGAGGCAGGTTGAGGTGACAGAGGGAACAAGGGATTTAGAAAGAAGGGAGTTAAAAGATGGGGAAGAAAGGGGATGAGTTGATGAAACAGAATTTGGTAAGAGAGGAGGAGACAAGCGGCCAGGAAGTAAAGAGAAAAGCACACAGAGAATGGCTTATATTAGAGAGAAGGAGGAGAGAGTATAGAGCAAAAGTGAGAGTAATTGAAAGCCATCTCCACAGTAGCTGGCTGAGGAACTAGGAGTGTATGACTGTGCTATGACTGAACCATCACTGATTGCTTCACAGTGTCACAGTGTGTGTGTGAGACCACAAGTGTGTGTGTGCATTGACATGTGCCGCTTGTGAAATCTCATTTAACCAATGAGACATCTCCCTCCATTTGATGAGGGTCTTTATTCAGAATCAAACTGATAACTGATTGTGTGTGTGTCTTTGTGCAGGTAACAGCTGTACTCTGACTGTGTGAGTCTTGTAGCCTATTTTACATTACCATCAGCTCGAGTACCTATTGAAATTGCACACTGTTTCAGTGTCATGCCTACTGTAGCTGTGGAAAGTCAGCTATTTTAATGGCTCACTTATAATGCAGCTTAGGAAGCTGAAGTATCAAACGCTGGTTATTCAAATTGCACCACTATAACAACAATTTACATATGTTTCTCCTTTGACATTGAGCAGTTCAACAAATATTTGCAAAACCTACCATCTATCAACATTCTAATCTAACAGAGCCATGGTGACAATGTGATGAAAAAAAAAAGAAAAAAATGTCTGATGATGTGAAACTGCATTTTTTCTCTACTTTTAAAGTAAGACAACGTGACTTGATCCAACATCTGAATGTATTTGTGTTTCAGTGAATTTAATTATGTGTATGTTCAATGTGTCATTCACCAGTTCTACCAAAGGTCATAGGTGAGGCATGTGTAGTACTGACATACTGACAGTGTTATTACCCTATAGCTAATACCCTATGGCACCATGTTACTCCTCCTGGACACACATGCACACACATTCCACCTACACACTCAGTGATGTTATTGTCATCTATCCTTCAAGAGAAGCTGTGACTTCTATCAAGCTTGCTATTGTCAGCTTTTCTTTAGGATGGCGAACGCAGCTCTATTTCTAAGCTGATGTATCACCCATCCGTAGAGGGACTACACTATGGCCATCTGTACCAAAGTGACTCTCCAAGTGGATTTGCTGTGCACCACATGCAGTACTATATAGTATATGTAATGAAGAGCTATATCACTGCCTTCAGTGTATGAGTGTCAATTTCAGCAAGCTTGGAAATTGAGACACTCATTTCCCAGCCCACACACAATGGAGAGGTGTTATTGTCAATGTAGACCATATATGTGGATATTGATGGCCATATAGAGGATATTATATTATATCTACCAGCTTTCCACTTACAGTAAAAAATATTAGCTTACTTCTGAAGAAGTGCTGTGGTGCTTTCTCAGGAGTTGATAATTAGCATAACTTATTTTATGCCCTTGGTTTATTTTTCCAGGAGCACAGAAGTTGTCATACTGTATGTTCCCTGTGTGATTTGTCTCTCTACATTAATGTTGATAAACCTGAAATATTTAAGTCAAGAAATGACATAAAAAGGTATAGAAAAAAGCTATCTAGAAATATAATAAATTACATTACAAGTGTTATTTTTAGTTATGTAGCTTTATCCTTTTCAGCAGGACATAGTGCAGTTGAAAATTTCCAATGAGTTTCCTCTGCAATCATCAGACTTCCCAACATGATCCCTTAAGATCCCTCAATGATGGCAGGTTGTCCAGACCCAGCAAAGCAGCAAGAAATCATGATACTTTCATAAACAGCCTTTCTAACTGTGAAGTGATAGACATCTAAAAATTACTTTGTAACACTTTACAGCTTCACACAAATTTCAGATATTTGTTTTTGTAAGGTACAGTTCACATCAGCAAATCTCTTATAAACTGCAAACTCAAAATATACCCTTGATTTCAAATTTATTTTTCTGACCATGGCAATTTTCTACAAACCCCAGTTTCTTAAGTTTTTATCTATCTGACAAAAATAACCCCTAACCCTGACTAACATTTAATTTTGTAAATTTTAAGTATTTTAGTTTGACGTCTGCATCACATTAAAAAAAAAGTTGTGACAGAGGCATAAAAAGGCTGAAAAGCAGTTGAGAATACTGTATCATCAGAACCAGCTTTACTGGATGAAGACAGCTTACACAGATATCACAAGTGTCAAGATGGCCTTTGGTATGCTGAAAGGTTTTCTGGAGGAGAACACACAGCACTATGTATAGTGTAAAATGGGAACTGTGAACCAACATAAAAATTTTTTTCCAGAGGTGACGTATTTTGGAGGAAAGATTGTTTCACATTTCATGACCAATTTATGCAGAAAACCAGCTAATTTCAAATAGTTGACTTACCTTTTTTTTGTAACTGTATATTGGGATTTGTATATTGGGAAGCAATGTCTCTTCCTGGGAAGACAGTGGATATTTCAGCAGGAAAGTGCCGGGCCTCACTGTGCAAATGCTACCACAGCATGGCTTTGTAGACACAGTGCGTGCTTGACTGGCCTGTGTGTAGTTCAGATCTGTCTCCTACGCTACGAAAAATGTAAGGTGCATCGTGAAGAGGAGAATCAGACAATGGTGACCACAGCTGAAGTTGTGTATCCAATAAGAATGTCCAAATATTCCACTTGTAAACTGCCTTACTTTCCGCTCCCAATTTATCTGTGTTCATATGCATAATTTGTCATCATCAAATCACAATTTTTTCTATATTGCCCCAAATTACCTATATACACACTATCTCTGAGCTTATGATAGAACCCCAGTATTTAAATATTGCTAGTGCTTTGTGATCTACATGCTTTCATAATATCCAATTTCCAGTGAGAGCACTGCAGCAGCGAGTGGTGGTCTATTTTAAGTGCAGTCAGATAGCTATATGGCAGTGTGGTTATATTTAATAAAAGTCTCCCGAACACTGCACCAATCTCCCTCCCTGGAGCTATCTTGGTTTGACTGACCATGTCTGCTCCCATTTAATGTGAAGTGGCAGACAGAAGATGGGTCATTCTCTTTCCCTCTCTCCTTCCCAGGGTTATGTCCATGAATTGAAGAAACAAGAGAAGAAAGAAGTAGAGATCAGGATGATGGTGGATATGAGGTGAAAGGGACAACTTTAAATATCAGTTACTCTGCTTTTCTTTTTTTTAAATATTTTTATCAAATATATAAAACATGTTTTATCCTATAATCTTTAAGGTTATATTTCTTTTTGTCTCAATCTCTAGCTGTGTTTTAAGCATTTAAAATGTTGGTTGTGCAGCAGTTTTTAAAGTGCCCTAGTACTGTAGGTGGAGTGATAACTACCAACCACCCTCTAATTTTTATTTCTGCCTTACCACTCCATAACAATTTCTAAGCCCAACTCCTTCCTCCTCACATCAGCTTTCCACCCCAAGGCTTTAGTCATGGCGTAGTGCTGTGTAGTGCAGCAGTATACTGCAGGGCAGGGCAGATGACTCAGTTCTAGTAGATACCACACAGGCAACACCAATATATACAGTACACTGTAGATCAGCACAGCATGGGTGTGACTCCAACTGTGCAGCTTTGGTCTGCCTACCTACAACTGCACTGTGTTGTCCGATGCTGCTCCACAACATGAAATATCCATGAGTCAGGTTGGGCGTACAGATGCCACTGTACCTGCTGAGCCCCTTAACAGGGGGGGATGTGTGTGTGTTGAGGGGGAGATGAGATAGAGTGAGCAGGAGAGAGTGAGAAGGGAAAGGGGAATGTACATCTGTCATTTTGTGCTCCTGCAGAGGTGTGCATCTTTGTGCGTGTTCATGTGTAAGCAGTTCTGTGTGTAATTAGCACTTTAATCACGTATCAGAGCTACAGTACAGAAAAGACAATCAACAAGGTAAAGTAGGAAGAAAACAGAAGGATAGGTGACAAGTACAAAGAGTACTATTGGCTTCCCTGTATGTGTGATTGTTGGTGCAATAGGAAGGGGATAGCTGCTGTACAGAGTCGGTGTCTCCTATTATGTGTCGGAAGACTATAAAAGCAAAAGGCAGAAGAATAGATGATGAAAGGGGAGAAGAGTACAAAAAGATAACTGGAATGGATGTAAACAGTAAAGGTATAGGGAAGTAGGAGGCTTAAAGTGAGTTTGCAAGAAATATTGTGATGGGAGTGAGGACCTGAGAATGAGGAGGGAGGAGTGAAGAAAGAGGAGAGGTCAGCAGGGGAGAGCAGCAGGTACAGTGTACATCTGTTACCTTCTGTTCCTGCAGGCCAAGAATGCCCAGGAGGAAGAGGAACAGGAGGAGGAGGCAAGAGGGACCACAATGCCACCAGCAAGAGCAGCATCACTAAGTAGCCCTATATTTATTTTGAAGCTTAATTCAAGACATTTTAAGTGTTCTTTATATACAGCAGCTCTAAATTGTTGAAAAGCTTACCCCTGAGTAGAGTGTAATCCATTTGATTTGGAATCTCAAAAAACGCACAAACAGTAGCTGAGTATTTTCCCTTTGAAATGTAGTAAAGGAAGATGAGGCGCAAAAACAGATCAGAGAAAAGGACCTAAGGAGAGGAGGTGACACTGAGAGAAGAGAGAAATGGCATCAGTAGGGATGGGAGTCACAGAGGCGCCGTGTTCATAACTCTACTTGGTTGACACTGTCCCAGAAACTTATGAATAACATCCCTGTGTGTCAGCTGGTCTCTAAGTGCATGCGCGTATGTGTGTGATGAAGCAGAAGAAGTCATGGGCTTCAGTCCTGTCTATCGTGTAGGGCTTCATCTCTGTGAAGTCCACTGGGATCGTGAGCAAAGCAGAAATGACCCAGAAAGGCAGGACACACAGCTGTACAGACATCAGAATATCAAAAAGCTGCTCATTTCACATCATTCTCTGCCCAAGCAATTCAAACAATATACAAAATATGTATGTGAATACACAACAAGCACTGCCTGACTTTGTATGTGTTCTCCACTGCAGACAAATCATAAATGTGTCAATTTAGAACCGATAATACAAACTGGTATTTATACCTTATGTGCCTTGATCATCACTTTTCGATCCAAGTGTCTTTCTTTGTGGTGCTATATGAACAAACTGAGTTGGATTAAATTGAATGACAACTTTTCAATCTAACTTTAATAACAATATGCTATCCTACACTAAATAAATTAAAAATCCATTTTGAAGCAGTTGTAGAGCCAGTACTGTATCTTAGTCTTCAATATTTTAGTGTCAATATGAACTCAATAGTGTTCAACTCTTATAACATGTGCTACATTGAAAATAAACCCTTGTGACAATACTGCAGACATTTAATAAAATAAACTATGCGAACTGATGTGTTGCACCAAGTTTAGGTGTTTTTTCACTGCCTTTTCAAAGTCATCTTCTCTACAAACATGCCTCTTTAATTCAGTCAAGTGTGACAGAAGTGAATGGTTGTGCGAGGTTATTGGGGGATGGGAAAGCCATACCATCTGTGTTCAAATATGTTTGCTCGTGTCTAGCATAAGGTGTAACCAGAGTGCTTAAGATGCATGTGTAGCAATGTGTGCATAATCTGTTACACATAATTAGAGGTACACGTTTAAGTCAGAAAGCTCAGTGACATATTGTGACTATGCAGTATGCTTAAGTGTGTCATTTAATGGTTAAGTTTTTGTGTGTTTCTCTGCATTTATTTAGTGGCACCTGTCCTTTTCTGTCATTTTTACAAAGATTCATTCTTACTGACCTGGGAAAACCAAATGATGAAAGAAAAAGCAACATATTAGTTTCAGTCTCAAAGGAATAAAGCTGAACAAATCAATATAGCAATTGGTTAATTGATGAGGAACAGATTCACATTTCTCATCTTTCATTGCCCAATAATCAAGACCCCTGCACTTTGTTAAAAATCCAATGATATCATACATCACTGATGCAAGTTTACTAATTAAACACATCAGGGCCATACATCTACAGTGACTTGGCACCAATACTTCACACTGACATGTGCATTGATTCGGGGATTGGATATGTAAGTCAGCACTAATTTCTAACAGCATTAGAGCCCATTCTTAGCACCACCTGCTTTGCAGTGCAGTCCTGTCTGCCAAAATGCTTGCAAGTGTCCAATATCCACTGACACGTCGATGTCTGGGGAAAACAAAAGTCAATATGATGGTTAATTGGGAGCATGTGGGTGCACGAGTGCATGCATGAAATGCTTCATAGTGAAAAAGTGATTCATTGATACAGGTAGATGTAGCTTCCCTTTAACAGATATGGTGTAATAAGGGAACTGCTAGGACCATTAATTGAACAGTTAATGACTAAATGGACCAGTGTCACTATGCTTCTGTGTGTATGCACAGTTATATTTCTGTGTCAGTGTGTGTTTGTGCATGTGATAAGGCCACTGCATAAAAGCCCTAAACGGTCTAAGTGAAGATCTCATTGATTCATTTGTGAAAATCCCAATCAGTTCAAACACATTTATTCTATTGTAACCGATTATATGATTTATATAGATTTTAAGATAAAAATGTATGTAGCTCATCAATTCATAATTAAAGCAAACTAAAAACTGGAGAGATCATAATAGAGAACATCCCTTATTTTAAAGGAATATATTAGATTCTGTAGTTGGACAATTAAATTGGTAACTCAGTGACTGTTTGGGAAAGCATTATTCACTAGTTGGTTGGTTTTAGTTGAGTCAAGCGCACAAAATTTTAAATGAAGCGTGCGCACATTGGCATTTGTTAATTGGTCAACTGATGGGTGTCTGCCCAGAGGTCAGGATTAACAATGTATGCTGTAAATGCAGTATGCACACAATGTGCAGTGCAGCTGCAAGCTGGATCAAATTTGTTTCTATTCCCCTGTTTGTGGGTTATGATCAAGCTTCCAGGAACAGTTGCAGGTTCTAGTTTAAGAATTACGGGAAAGTGTCCAGGGTCTACTTTATAAAGCCAAGAAATTTTGACAATTTCATCAGGGTCACAATATCAAAAAGTAACTTTTTAAAACAATCACAATTTTACGCACTTGGTCCATCATACTGCATTTTCAAATAAGCACATGAGTCATACCATATCATCTCTGGCCGAGACAGTATGACTCATGGTATGAGTGAGGGTGGCATTCACTAGAATTAATGAGTCAGTAATTAGATACCTCATCAGTTATCCAGTACATGATTTATGTCTTATATGTCTTATGACATATTATATATTTAATTTATTTCAAAAACAGCTTTATATGTGTTTCTTTTGTGTACAGTTTTTACCTCATCTTAGCCACAACCCACTGCCTTTATCCTCTGGAAGTTTCCTGTGGACAAGATCACTGCGACACTTCTGCACCAAAAACAAACTTATAGATAACTTCTTCTCAACAGGACTGTCACTGACTTTTGCTCTGCAACATATGTGAAATTTGAAATATTATCAGTAGAGGCTGAAGAACGGAGAACAAATTCTCATCAGAGAGTAAGGACACAGTATTTAAATTTTTCCTACTGCTTGGTTGGCAAAAAGTGCAGGTGGTGATTCTAGAGTCGCTGTAGATATCACACCCTATATGTTTACCAGTGCTTTATCATTGTTCCCTGCTGTCTAATATTACACATTACCCCTGCAACCAATGCTTCTCCAGCCTAGTCTGTAGCATAAATTAAGGAATACATTTCCTTTCATACCATACCTGATCTTTAAGATTATCTATTGGACTCCAGTGTACTAAGCCTCAACATTTGTTGTTCTGCTAATCTGTTAAAGTATACCTGGACAGCTTTTGATTTATTAGATGTTCTGTAAAAGTTTCAGAGTTAATTCTTTAGATAGATGTAAATATTGTCACTGTAAGACGACTCCTAGAGTGTAGGCAAGGTAATGTGTAGCTAACAAACTACTGCCTGGAGCGATCACCTCTCTCCTGCTGGTTTGTGTCCTTGTCTGCAGTAACATAAATAAGTGTGTGTGTGTGTGTGTGTGTGTGTGTAGCATCTACAGTATATGAATCAGCTCTAACCCTGTCACAAGAGAGTGTGAAGATAAGGAAGGAAGCACAGAGAAGAAGAGGAGATATAGGGAGCACAGGATAATCATATTCAAAAAAGTAAGGAGAAAATTGGATAAAGAATAAAATAACGCAGGAAACATTTCTGTTGTGTGTGGTATGGAACTGGGTATTACAAGCACACTCCAGGTGTGCAATCATGCAACTGCTTGGAAGTTTATTCAATTTCTGCTGAAGAGTCAAAACTAAAATCTGAGTTCCAGGAACACAATAGTAGAGCCGTCATAATTGCTCAATCTAAAGTATGATTACACCCATGCACAAGAGGCATCCTTCACAGCTACAACCACCATTCTAGCACAAAAATAATTCCAACCTAAGTCAAACAATTTCTTTAAATAATGAAAACAGCAGCAATAATAACAGTGACTGAGAAAAGCTGGCGTAGTCCTTTCCTCTGACATCATATGCGTTTTGACTAAGGATCATCAATAATAATCATATAATTTATGTGGAGACTTTATTGTATTACTTCTTAGCTTTTTTTATATATATAAAAAAAGCTAAGAAGTAATACAATAAAGTCTCCACATAAATTATATGATTATTATTGATGATCCTTAGTCAAAACGCATATGAT
>OMLM01007591.1:0-29757 GCA_900302695.1 Helostoma temminkii
GTAGAAAACCATACTCCGCTTTGATGACCTAAAAGAGGGAAAAGAAGCTTTTTGATCATTGTAAATGATAGTTTAATGTATATGTGCTATCTGTATGTAACGAGTGGCCTTGAATTGTTTTTCCTGCCTTGGTGTTACACTCTCAGTCTCATTTATACTGGGACTTGACTTAAATTTCTGACTGAGACTTGACTCGACTATCATGGACCTGAACCTGTCTTGGTATTAGCCTACTTACCTCCCTACTATTACCTTGTTATTTCCAAAATATTACCCCACTATTACCCTATTATTATCAAGCTGTAAAGTGCTACCAATGCTTCATACATTAAGAAAGGAAATATAGTCATAACCTTAAATTGCTTACAGTCTAGGTGCACGCACACACACACACACACACACACACACACTCCCCAGGGCTTCAAAACTGAAAATCTCCTACTGCCTGTCGCTATAGAAACCATTTGCTCCCCTGATGGTGATAAAAGGAGCAAATTGCAGCAATGGAGGGTGGAGCCACAAGGGATAGAAGGGCACACACACGCACAAACACCCACATACACACACTGTCTGCTTGCTTGGAGAGCCCTCTTCAGTGCTCATACAATGGTGTCAAGATCTGGACATTGATTTGTGAAGTAAATGTGTGTAATGTCTGGAGTGTCAATGTGTGTCTGTTGATAGGCTGAAGGACGCAGAGGGCTTTATAGTTGTCCTGCCCTTATCACCATCCAGCTTTGCACTGCCTCTCAAACACTATAACACTGAAGCACATCGACACCAGCACTAACATTACAGATGAAATGAAACTGGATATAGCTGGATATGTGTGTGCGCGTGTGTGTGAGTGAGAGAGAGAGCGAGAGTGAGAGAGAGAGAAAATATACTAAAAAACCCAAACTAGTTTGCCCTTCTTAAGCGCTAAACAGCCACATCACTAGATAAAAACCTTAAGTTTTCTGTCTTTAGTTCATGAAGCATCCATTCAGTGATGTCATACCTCACAAGTTTTCATATCTGACTCATAAAAAAGCAACTGAAACAACAGACTAATAGAATAAAATCATAACCAAAGTGAAAAAAACAAGACAGGTGCACAAGTTTGGAAAGTTTCAAAAATTTCTTTATAGGGAATACTGTATGCTCTTGAGTTTTATCTGACAACATTTAGTGAATAATGAGCTGCACACTTTGAACATGTTCTTTGAATCTGGAAGCAAGACTCTGGGGTACTGCAGAAGGATGGGAAACTTCATTATCAGGGAGTAGGGGTGGTACAGATTTAGATTGTAATTTATCCTAAAGTGACCATATAATTTCTCCTTTTATGGCGTCATACTCCTGTTTGCAAACATCATGTAACACGTTAACAGAGCAATAATAAGATGGTTTAGCAAAAGAAATAATGCAAATTTGTCAGTTCTTGGTAAAAATGTAATTTTGGAGGCAGGAGGGGGGATCTACTTCTCATCCAAATCATCTGTGTGTGGGCATATTTATACATTTTCAGTGTTGACGTTCATCCTGTGTAGTTCTGTTAATGCAAATTATTATTTTTTATTATTTCTATTATTCTCACTTAGCTTTCAACATTTAATGGCTTGAAGTACAGCCTTTGTATTGAAGCTATACTGTGTGAATGTGGCAAATAATCTGGATGGTTGGAAAAGCTCAGCATAGAAAACATCCAGGTAGCAGCATATTTTGCATAAACATTTCATTGGCTCAGAAATAACACTCACACTCAGATATTCAATATTATCATATTCAATGATCCATTAGCTAAGCATAGTCTGGCTGTACTCTTGACTAAATTAAAAACTGGTAAAAAGGACAATAATTGTGATTCTGTTTAAAATGATTTTTAGTATGATCCTTTAGGCAGGCAGTTTTCTAGGGAAGCCTCTCGCTTTCTAGCTTATAACAGAAAGCAGCTGCCTTTCTGGCCTGCTGTCATAGATACTGTATCTGTGTCAGTAGGTCCCCCTAGACCAGAGATTCGTCTTCTAGCCACCATGAATGGCTTTACACAATCAATGATCCAAAACTATTGTATAACAAATGATGGCAGCCTCTTTGAAAACTCTTGCTCTGACAAACAAACTTAGTGTTAGTCCTGGGAGAACCTCACTAATCCAGATAAAACTGAACTTATTTTGATTGTGATAATGTAAATAATACATACGTATACATCATAAATGAACAATTTAATTCACTTAAGGATTTAAGATGGAAACATCTTACAAAAACAAAACATTTTACTATTTTTTATTGTGTTTTGATCTATAAGCCTGCTGAAGAGTAGAGTAACTACAGGGTGAGAGGTGAATGGAAGTGAGAGGAGGGGTTGAGAAAAGAAAAAGAGAGACAGAGGAGGGAGGCAAAGAAATGAAAAAAATGGAAGAGAAATATCATGCTAAGCCAAATCAATAGTAATTCTCGATTTCTATGTGGAGGTTTACTTCTCCACTTATTTTTTCCCCCACCGCTCCTATATTTCCTTTTCCTCTCCCCTACTCTTTCTGATTTATGTGTGCACCTCTCCCATCACTCCCCTTTGTTCCATGTTCCCTTTTACTCCTTAGCTTTTCTCTCTGTAACTCTACTGTGTGCTTTTAGCTCTGTCCTCTGCACACTCTCATTTTCTCCCCTTTTCATTTCTCTCATCCAGCTACTCACCTATCTTATTCACATATTGGGAATTCTACCTGTGTGTGTCTTGCCTATCTTCCATATAGTGAGCAATAAAATGGCCAGACAATAGGGTAACGTTTGCTGTTGACCTGCCGAGGTCTCTGAAAGCAGGGATATACTGCAGCCATAGATTAGTGTGACGTCAAGTGCTTTATCAGTTTATCAGTTTTTTATAACACTAGCTGAGGCACAAGCATGAGGCAGCAAAAAGCAACACAAACTGTTTCAAAATGAAGTTCAACACAGTTCAGTAGAGATACGCACACACACATGCGCACACACACACATTCCATTTTAACATGCATCCACGTTGTTTCGGATCTTCTAAACAGCCTAAAGGTTAAGGGATGTTTGTGGGTGACTTACTGCAGATGAACATGTGTTTTTAAAGGTTGTGTGTGCATATACAATGAGTGTGTGGAGTGTGTGAGTGAACTGTTGCTAATCCCCTGAACTCATTAGCCTAATTGGACAGTCTGCAGAGAGCTCCACATTGATCTGGGCCTGTTATGATTCTCCTCCCTATGAGCTCTTCCTTCTTTCTCTTCCTGTCTCTGTCCTCCCTTTATTCTTTTCTCCTCTCTGTGCACCATATTTGGCACCATAGAAACACTTTTCCCATTTGGACACAGCTAACTACCCCAGTGTTTTTACAATTCTTTCTTTATGTCCGTTAGCATTACATTATTCATTCTGTCTCAATTTGCAGCTTGAAGCCACAAACGGCATGTTGGATTGAAAGAAGCTAATGTACAATAATGATGGATATAAGCAGTAAAAAAAAGTATAGGACACTCAAAAATAGACACATACATTTGTTTAACTTATGAAGCATTTATGTTATGCTGGTAGAAACAAATAAAATCAGTGATATTTGGACAGTGTCTTCTTGTGATGAAGAATTTTTCCAAAATGACACTGTACAAAACATGATGATAAGTGGTGTGTTTCAAAGTTTGATAAAAAATTAGAACAGAAGGAAAGCAAAGCGAGTACAGTAAATTACAACTGCTTCATGAAAAAATAAATCTGTAAGCAGAGGTGGGATATTGTTTCCAGACAGGTTAAATCTTATCTAACATTTCAGGTGGTGAGAACAAACCTAATGGTCTTTTTAGTCTTTTTGATGTCTATAATAAGTTAATTTCCCCATTGGGAATCATTAAAACATCTTAACTGACATGCTACTTTCAAACACTGTAGCATGACACTGTCCCAAAAATACAATAAATATTTTTGGATGACTGTCTGTGATCTAGGACCCAAAAAGGACCACAATGTGGTGTTATTCTAGCTCAAAGTGTCTATAGTGGTAGAGAGAGATGAATAAAGGTTGTAAATGAATAACATCAACTATTCATCTCCTCCAACCCACCTGTCCCTCTCTCTCTGCCTCAGCAGGAGTTAGTTGATAATGAGGTGTGGTGTTGTCAGAATCACAGCTTATGCTCATCCATCCAGCCTGCTTAGTAAGGGGGCCAGTGGATCATACACACACAAGGTCATGAAGAGACAGATGTCAGCGTATGCATGCATGCACTTGCGCACACAAGCAGAATACATACAGACACAGAATATACACAGACTTTTTTTGGCCATATTTGCAAGTTTGGACAAGTACATTACCACATATACACACACACAATCTGTACATTCAGATTCACTTGCAGTTTGTATATCCCCCACACACAGGCAGAGGCACACAAAACAGTAAGAGTTGCTGCAGTACAAAATCTAGTTAGTGGTGCTGCTGACATTTACTTATCAAATTGAGTGGGGTTTTCACTATAAGATCCCACAGTGTATATGAAGTGTTGTAATGTCCCTCTCAGGTAAGTCACGATGAAAGATGCTCTACATCCAAACTATTATTTCCTTTTTTCACTATCATACCAATTCTACTGATCTCCTATAACCAATTTCTTTCCATTTTTACCATCCATCTCTCTTTGCTTTTCTCCACCCACAATATATCTAGAATCACTCCCCATGTTTTTCTCATTTCCATCTTTTTCCAAAGTAACTTCATTCATAACACTGTGCCTGCTCAGCCAATATCTGTCTCCTGGCATAATATAAACTCTCCTTTCCTCTTTGCTCCCTCTCCTTTTCAGGAGGGTGAAGGGTAAGTGAAGATCTTTGGACCCCAATGGAGAGACTTGGATGTGTGTGTGCATGTGGATATATGTGTTTGTGTGAGTCCCATCATTGCTCATCTCTGGCAGCATCGTTGGCTGTTCCCCGAGCTACAAGCTACAGAATAAATACACTTTAAATCACCCCACACACGCGCTCTCTCCCTCTCCCTCTCTCCCTCTCTCTCGCTCACAGACATACACGCACACACACACACAAACAAAGTATGTTCCCTAGCAGCACTTTGCTGCTGTTAAATGAGGGGTCTGGGGAGTTGTGCCGGCAAAGCCTCTGGCTACTCTTGCTCTCCTCCTCTCTCCATGTACTCCAGTCAGACACACACTTGCAAAATAAGCTGGAGTTATGATGGGCAGATGTAATATGCCAGTAGAGTCTAATATTATTTCTAACTTGAGAAGTCTAGACAAACCTTGCTTTATAAATATTCATTTTCAAAGCCACCTATATTATATGACCAAGGTACAGGACTTTCCTATTCCAATATGACAATTGTTTCCCCATGTTGGTCAAAGGACTTGACTTGCCTGCACAGGACCCTGAATTTAAACCAGTGCAGCACCTTTTGGATGAACTGTAACGCTGAATGCATCAGTGATCGACCTCACTAATCCTCTTGTGACTGAATGGGAGCAAGGCCCTGGAGCCAGCTGCAAAAATCTTGTGGAAGCCTTCCTAGAAGGGTGAAAGCTGAATTTGAATGCAGATGAGCTGGTCATGTAGGTCTGACAGATGCAGAGAAATGAAAGGGACATAAACATTTACATGATTATACTTACTTACCCAGCAAATGCATTTATTTACTGCCAGTTTTGCAGGTCGGCAATATTTACAGTGGTGTGAAAAAGTATGTGCCACATTTCTGATTTTTTATTTCACTGCATACTTGTCACACTTAAATGATAGATCATCAAACAAATGTTTATATTACACAAAGATAACCTGAGTAAATACAAAATGCAGTTTTGAAATGATGCTAGAAGATCTCAAAAAGCAACACATTATACCGCTATCTAAAGAAATTCAAAAACTGATTAGAAACTAAAGAACTGACATGTTCTAAAGCCATTTCCAGGGCTTTGGGACTCCAGTGAACCACAGTAAGAGCCACGATACACAAATGGAGAAAAGTTGGAAGTAAACCTTCCCAGAAATCACTGGTCTTCCAAAGATACTCCAAGAGCACAATGAAGACTAATCCAGGATGTCATAAAAGAACCCAGAACATCTAAAGAACTGCAAGCCTTACTTGCCTCAGTTAAAATCAGTGTTCATACTGGAAACAATAAGAAAGACAAAAAGAACAGGACTTTGGGGCAAATATTCTGTGATGAGAGAACAGTTTAACCTTTTGGAAGTTGTGTCCTGTTACATCCAGCATAAAAGTTACACAGGATTCCATAAAAAGAACATGTCATCGACAGTCAAAACATTGCGGTAGTGTGATGGTCTATGGCTGCATTGCAGCTTCAGGACCTGGAAGAATAGCCTCGAATTCTGCACTCTACCAAAAAAAATCCTGAAGCAGAATGTCCGACCATCAGTTCATGCTTCAACCTTGACCTTAAACATGCCGTTCATTCTGGAAATTCCTCCACTGTGGCTAAATTAAAACAATTCTGCAAGGAAGAATGGGCCAAAATTCCTCCACAGTGATGTGAGGGACTCATTGCCAGTTACTGCAAATGCTTGATTACAGTTGTTGCTGCTAAGGGTGGCACAACCAGTAGTTAGAGGGACACAGACTTTTTGACAAGGCGATTATTTATTTTCACATGAGGCTAGTCAGGTTTGAAAAAATACTTTTTCACAGCACTGTAGCTGCAAGATAAACATCACTAGATCTTTTTCAGCATTTTGCTTTAGTATGCCTGCCGCTATATTTAGTGGGTTTCTGTGTCACTCCATCTCACTCTTCACAGTTTCTCTCTATGCCCATTTAACTGCATGTTTAAAGCAGCGATATGAGGGAAGAATAAATGTATCTGTTTGCTTCATTACACTTTGAGACAACTAAATACAGCTAGTGTTAACATTTTGCCCACTCAGTGTTTTTGGCTTGGATGGACATCACCTAACTGGAAAGTTTTGAGTCATTAGAAGATTAGCTTTAGCTGTTTTGTAGCCAGGAGCATAGGCTGTCTAATCATGGTGCAGTAATAATGATGTTAGACTGTGATCCGTCTGCTCCTTCTTTAAATATGTATATACTCCATCTGTGACAACAGATATATGAAACAATGAAATCTGACAACGTAGGATTATGCCGCACACAGAAATACACATGGACACGCAGACTATATATATCCCTGACCCTAGGCTGTCAGTGCATCTTGTCCTCATCCAGCTCTGTGTCCTTCCCAGAATGTAGCATTAGCTAGGTTAACTGTAGCTAATATGGCACAGCACTGCTGTCCTCAATATCTCGACTTATCTCTCTATGCAGCCATCTCTCTTTACCTTTGTACCTTTCTATCCTTATTAGTATGAAGGATGGTGCTGCGGTATGTAAGACAAACATTCTCATCACTGTTTGATCTGTTGGTCAAACTGGAAACCACAAAACAATCAAAAAAACAAGAGGAACTGGGTTTTACATAGACATTCAATTCATATTGATGAATACCTACAAACCGTAGCGTACAAATCGTGCATATTACATAAAAAATGTGTTGACAGAACTGGTTAACAAAAAAAGCGATCCTTTCAAAATATGTAAAATAGACCTGTTTGAAATTTGAGAAAGTATAAAAAACAACCATAATCATCTTCCTTTGCTGTCCATTTCCATACATTATCTTCATCTTTCATATGCATTCTCTCAAACAAATCTCAAAAAAAGAACTACTATTACTACTGCTGTGTATGCAAAATGAACAAATCCTCAAGTCCTGTGTGTTTTTTTAAATGTGACAAACACACTGGTGTTTTTGGTAAAGAGATTTACCTTGGAGTTAAATCAGGAAAAAAATGAGGAAGCTACAGCTTGTTTATTGTTGCTTTGCTGTCGAAGAAACTTCAGAGGAAAAAAGGCCTCCAGTGCCTTGCAAGCTTTCACAGTAGTTTCCTCCAAAAGGCCTTGCAGAAACGATGTGAAACTGTAAACAGCATGCTGCAGCAAGTGCAGGCTTTATATTATATATGATTGAGTGTCCTGAAAAATCTATACCGTAAATATTCAAGTTGTAGTTGCATATTACTTTGCTGTAATTATTTAATATGTAGATATACTACATATGTTACAGCACTTTACAGAATACAGTTTTAGGAAAGAGCTGCATTTTTACAAATTTACTTCAGACTAGGATAAGTCAACTATACACACACTACAGAGGCATCATAGAGTGAGGACTACAGTTTGATTTATTTTCCTTTCAGGACTCTTTGGAAGAACCTGAGTGTTTTTTTTTTGTCTGTTTTTTAGTCCCTTTTCTGCTTCAGTCTTAGTCTTTGAGGCACAAATGCTATTTTCTCATATATAAAAAAGAAAGCAAGGAAATAAAATCAATATAGCCCCCTTCTTCTCTTTCTCTGTTTTCTTAAAATCCTCAAAAAACAAACCCTGGAGTGTTAAGGCAGAATAAGGACAGCAGTCGTTGGGAGGTTAAGTTATTAATAAACGTGATGTTGTATAAAAGCCCAGTCAGTGACATTTTCAGAAAGGTAAAAGCCTTTCTGGCTATTCTCTATCACAAAATTGGTAGTTTAGCACAAGAAGTGAAAGCTATCAAGGAAAGAGAACTGAAAAATACAGTACTTACCTGAGGCATTTTTTAGGTAACCATTGGAGTCCACTGTGGTGTACATAACATAAGGTCCGGGCTGGTTGACACCAAAAGGCTTTGCAAACACACAAAATATAAAGAAAATGTTAACATTGTGCTAATATATTTTAATAGAGTGGGCAGAAAGACAGACATACGTGTTTTTATCACAGTGACCTTGACTGTTTTTTAGTTTTATTTTCGCTTGGTGACACGGTTAATGTCTGGGTTGAAACTGACTGAGCATAAATGAGTGTGACGGCTGTGTGTTTGTACGCCTGCGTGGGCGGATACAGAGCGGTTGTCTTATCTCTTCATTACTAAAAGATGACAACTAATGAAGAGATGTGTTGAGCCATCCTTCGCTTTACATCAGCTAATTACGAGCCTGTTACACACGCATACACGCACCCTGCTAGAGACACTTGGCCCTTTATGCTGTGGCATTCAGCAGTGGGGTGAGAGAGGAATAGAAATGAGGTCAAAAAAAACAGAAACTGAGAGAGAGAGAGGCCGAGATGAGGCAGCCATGGAGGAGCAGACTAGTGGGCTGAAAGAAAGACAGAGGAAGAGAGGTGTGACAACGAAGAAGAGGAGCTGGAGAGTGAAATGAAAAGAGAGAGCTGTGTGATGGATGGGAGAGGAGAGCAGCAGAAACAGCCGTGAGCTCCACTCGTCTGCTGCATTCATCATACGTTTCAGTTAGACAACAACCGGGTGGAAGAGTAGACAGACAGAAAACCAAAACAACTCTAATACCAGCAGCCTCTTGTTGATGTCAAAGCTAATGTGTTTTGCAAAGGGCTTTGCACTGGTAAGGGTTGTACTTGGAGTGTTGCTACTGGCTGCTTTATTTCTGTCAGATTCCTCTGTCCACCCACACATAAGCATCAGAAATGAGCTCTTTAGGATGAATAAAAGGTGCTCTAAGCTAACTGCTCAATAAAATGATGGCTACACTTAACGCCAAAAGCACGCTTTGTTATATTTCAAGAGCTAGTGCTATGTTCTCCATGCAAAATCTGTGCATCAGCTAACTATCCTTCACAATCCTCATTTTAACCACAGTTGGATGTCTCGCTACAAGGAATGGAAATTATTTCGAAGATGCTGACTTAACCATTATATTACCTACTTACTACAAATGAGAGAGAGTGAAGGGCAAATAGAGAAATGAAAGTAAAGCTTTATTATTACTTATATTTATATTATTTATTTATTATTTATTATTACTATTAACCGCTAATTGTAATTCTTAGGTGTATGAGTAAAAGTGTGTGACGTATGCTGCAGATTGGAGTTTCACATGCTAAGTGAGTGACAGGTCATAAATTCATCTTTTCTGACTGTTGAACCTAGCTCAGTGTTTACTGCAATGCAATGCAGCATCACCAGATAACATGCTGTTTCCGCTCACAATCATTGAGATGGACAGGTGGATTATAAAATAATTCTTCATAGTATTACAGTATATACTGTTGTGAAGTGTTGTGGTGTCAGATAAGCCCTCTAATGATGGATCTATTACTCAAACTGGTCTTCCTAGAGTGTACTTTTTTTCTCCTAAGTATCAAATGCAGGATAGCCTCTTGGTAATGTGTTTTTCTCCTAAATCTATCTCATTTTCTGTGAAGTCTCAGTGTTCAAAGTCAGGATTCCCATATGTCTCCGCTGGATGAATTGGATGTGTTCATGACAAGGTACACACCTGTGCAATTTCATCATCAGCATAATAAATGCACTATAAATTAAGTGGTGTAAGAAGTGAAGTTAAAAACTAATAATAAAGCTGTCAGTGATATATATTGCACAGAACGGTGCTGCCGTACAATAACAAAAATAAAGAAAGCATCATGATACAATATTTTAAGCACATGAAGATGTATGGCAAACTGGAGAAGTGGATGGAAAATACTCTGAATGTAGTAGCTGACGTCACACTTACCACACAATGTTTTGTTTTGTTTTATTTTATTTTTTAAGTTCTAGAAGCCTTAGCCTGTGCCGGGACTGCTGGGAAAGCCTGAATATAACCTTCTGAAAGTTTGGAAGTGTCAAACTCATAAGCACCACCTAGGCTCATCACACCACTGCAGACATGAAGCCTTGGGTATCTCATAAACTTTGAGAATGTGACTGAACTAGACACTGATAGCTGCTGTTAAATCGGTTGTGAAGTGATTAGTACAACCCAGCCTCAGCCGTTGCTGTTAAAGCAAGACATCCACAAGCAAGACAACAAGCATCAAGCTTGAAAATATATTTACCAAGGACGGGGGTTGGAAATCAATCAAAGCTGACATTTATCTGCCCATGTATTAAATATTTTTCAAATTGCTATTTTATTGTGAAATGTCAACCACAAGTATCAAAGCATATACAAACCCCAGTTGGGGGGTGGTTGGTTTTTCTAAAACTATTAGGTACTATCTGTAATTTAATACCCTATTATGAATATTTTTTTTATTTTTTATTTTAAATATAAGCTAATTTTAGAGTTTTACTGCAACAGAGGCACATTTACTATTGAGCTCAACAGTCTCCTCTTAATATTTTGCCATACATTTTCAATAGATAAAAACATGCTGCCTTGATGGCAGCATATGCCTCTCTTAGTATAGCTTTCATGTTAATGGTACCTTCACACATATGCAAGTAAACCATGCCATACAATGGTTTCTGCCCTTGGCTTTTATGCAGTAAGATTTCCCTGGAATTCCTGAATCTTTTTACAACATTATGAATTGTAGGTGGCAGGGGCCTGAATTCTTTACAGTCTTGCTCACAAAGACTGAGCCCTTGGTGGATGCTCCTTTTAGAACCAATAATGACACCCTGAGCTGCTACTAATTAACCTGCTAATTTTTGCTAATTTAGAATGGTGGAACTTGTTTTGCTTTATTATGTCGCTTTCCCAACTATTTTTGAGTGAGCTGTAGGCATAAAACATGGCTTATATTGACATGATCAGTAAAACCATTGAAAATCTTACTTTGTCAGACAAAACAAAAGTTCTAGTAAGAAATCAATTGAACTTCAGATTTTAGACCCAACTTGTTGGGCAGTTGTGTTTATACATACTGTTTAATGTGGTTACTTGTCTCCAAACAATGTTTCAAATACTCTTTCCTTATTTCCTGAATATAAAGCTGATTCTCCAGATAGATTTGAAGTTTAAACTAATTGTCCCCTCCAGCTAAAAAATAGCTGAGTACAGACTGAATATATACATGTAAAGATAATTGTAATGGTTGCAGACAAACAGTATATACAACCATCATTAAACACTTTATGGTAAAAGCACTAAGATGACATGGTTATGGTAACATATTTATGATGACATATTTAACAAATCTAGTTTACTATAGAAAATGGTGAGAAGAGAGACTTCTTACCTTGACACCGTCTGGACAGTCATTGGAGCAGAGGCCACTGAGCACTGAGGAAGACAGAGACGCCAGAATCAGACACGTTACTCAGCATGTGTTACATGTCCAGCACAATAACACACTGTGGAACGAGTGTAATCTGTGATGGTGCTGCTGCTGTGCCCTAAGGGCCACTGGATCAACATGTATCAAGCATCAAACGGTCAAACTCACAAAAAATAAACTTCTAGTCTGGCTGACAGTCAAAACAAAGACAAATTAATATTAACAATGCTTAAAGGTTACTTACATTTTGCGATGTATTTCATACAAACAAATCATGTACGTATTCTGTGTGTTTGGTGGATGTGGACAAGACAGACAATCAAAGATGATGAGGATGGATAAAACAAATTTTCCAGCTATGAGAAACATAAAAATTAAATGTGCAAACGATTACTGTGTGAATGTGTATAAGTGTGCTAACAGAGCATTTTACTTATTTGTGTGTACAAGTGGAGCAAGGACAAAATCTGCTGAATTGCTAATCAGTCATTACAGAAGTGACTTTATTAGCATACTAATAGGGTCCTGAGTCTAGGTTGCCTTGATTTGCCTGATGGAGTCAAGCTGAAACCCAATACTCTGTTAATAAGGTCTGCACCCAGAGCTGCAAATAATAAAGACAGTAGTCAAACTCAATGCTTCTATTCTAGGTGAATATCAAAGCATCCCTGGCTTAGTCAGTGAGCAGATGAAGCCTCATTATTGGATTCTTCAACACTAAATCAGCACAGACATGTTCATAACAAACATTTACTGAATGCACTGCCTTAGTAATCAATCTGAACTTTTTTTTGTTATATAAATTGGCTGTACACTGAAATGGTAATGTGGCAGATGACAGGTAACCCTGAATGTAGAAGTTACTTTGATATTTATGAGACAATGGTGGAATGTTTCCTGGTATTCACTGTATTCAACTTATTTATTGTCAGCAGCTGTTCTGTTTCAACTGCCCCATTTACTCATCAACAATATTCAGCAAGTTATTCTTCTGCACTATACAGAATATATGTATATATACAGTAGATTTGTGCAGTTCCGAGTCCTGGAGTGAAATATGCTTTCATTTCAAATGTGTCAATTTGCACTATTTCTGAAAGATGCTTGTGTAAACATACAACCCACTCTGTTTTTATTTTTACATCTTTTCCTCACAGTTTTTTTCCACTTGTACACCTTGTGAAGTGAAATGGGTGATTCAAATCACACAAATCCTCAACTTGGTGTATTTTTGTGCTTGTCAAAGATATTGACAAACTTCCTGTTTCACTGTGAACTTTCAAACTTCAGTGTAATGCAAGGATGACAAAGTCTGCTCATCCACTGGTTGGCCCACCGTATATCGAGACCCCAACATTAATTATGACTCAAACTTTACACAACAGCTGAAGTATCACCTCACCTACAGTATGGTTTACTGTAACTACCGGATAATGAGCTGACTGGAATGAATTATCAAAACAGAGTATGACCAATTATAACAGTGTTTTATGCAAATACAGTAGCGGTCCAGCCTGCAGGACTGCATTGCACCATCATCTTGTACTGTGATCCCTCTATGTGATAATCCTTCTGCCATCTTTGTTTAAATAAACAAGATGATTTTTGTTATTTTAAAGCTTTGATTTAAAAAATGTGTATGAGTGGCAAAGGGAAATATGCTGCTTTGAAGATCAGAAGCTTATTAGGTATAAGCCCTGAAGCATAATTCAGATGGAGCTCCCATCAAAGACAAATGGATTTCTTGACCCAGTGAAACCAGATTGACCACACTGAACATCAGCTGCTAACATCCTTGATAAACACGTTCCAGTTTGAAAAGTAATTTTATGAGTAAAAGCAAATCAATCATAAATCAGATTAAACTTATCTATATATAATTATTTTTGAATGACCTGGATTTCTGGATTAATTGGTCATAAAATGTGATGTAATCATTATCTAAATAATATGTGCAAAATGGGTTTTTATCATAGCTTTCCTACTGAGTTGAGGTCTGACCGTTTGTGCAACTGGGGACTGATGAATATCCAAACTCTTTGAGATTACTTTGTAATCCTGTCCAGCTTCTTGACCATAAGTATTCTGAAATCTGTTTGCAAGGCATGGTTCACAATCTGGGATCTTGTGAAAATCAAACCTGTTTGAATGTCAAAGTAGGTCTAACCTATACCTATCTGGGGTCACTGGAGACCAAGGTGCTAGCTCCTGGCGCTAGTTATCATTACGTCATTACCTAGGGTTTTTTACATTTTTTGCAGTGTACACTGTGTGTTGTGATGCATTAATTTTGAATTGTGAAGTGAAAATCAATTCATATTTTAAAGACAGATTTACACGTATGTGCAGGTAATTTCAATGGGGTTTTTCTTGCCAGTTTATTTACTGACTTAGTGTTGGTAACACGCGTGAGAGAGAATCTGGATTCTGTAGTATAGCTGTAAATTTGGTAAATGAATAAAATTTTAAAAAAATATACATTCATGTTATTTGGCTCTGAAAAGATAGCAGTCAAGCTGTCATGCCTGTAATTATACCACTGATCATCACAGAGAAAACACTGTATCAACACATCATAGGCTTTGGACCAATGTCATCGACAAAGGACGCTAATGATCAATGAATCATAGGGATCAGATTATTCACCAGTTGTTTGATTTTCATACAGTTGGAGGTCCCGCTATAGGCGCCACTGGCACTGACACTGTAAATCAATAATGCAGGGATTATACTGTCATTTGTTTGAAGTCAGTTTCATTAGGGATTAAGTGGAGGGTGAACTTAGGACATAAGCCTAAGACTTTAGCAGGTCACAAAGCCACACCACCATCAGCTCATTGCACACTACTCAATCTCCTCTGCTACAAGATAAGTGTATTAGATTCTTTGCAAATCATTTTGCAACATAAAATTAAAGCACTATTTTCAATTCACAGCATTTCTCTCTTTTTATGCCTGTATAAGGTCAGGAGACACGACTAAGAGTCTTTGCATTTCTCTGGTTTGTGGCCCAAACTATGAATTTTTGCCATCATCAGTGTTGATTTAGCAGTTGCTACTAAAACACATTCTGAGCACGACTGATGTGAAATGTATCCTCAATTCACACAACACTGTAGAAAAAAAAAGTCAGTGCATGAAAGGAGCAAAGGGTACAAACAATGTCACAACCTGTATGTCTGCGCACAACAAATATTTTTACTGTCAACCAAATTGACACATTTGAGCTACTGGTGTTCCCAGCAAGATTAGTTTAGGTGACAGAAAAGAAAACACCAGGTTTTAGTGACATCTTTAATTTCTGGTGGAGATGTTATGAAGTTAAATAACACTTGACAAGCTATGAAATTAGCACTCTCAGAGCGCCCTTCTCACATGTCATTTTATTCTCATTTTGATTTAATGTAAAATATGATACGCCTACACGAATCAAGTCCAAATCGAAAGCAACAAAGAGGCACCTTTAGTCAGAGGTCATTTCATGACATGAATTCATTGGTGCATAAAAAGAAGGATAGACCTAAACTGTTTGAATGCAGAAGTCCTTCACAACTCAGTGGCCATGCTTTTGCTCCAGGAAGTAGATGAGTCCGTGTCACAGTGGATATTCGTGTGTGTGTGTGTGTGTGTGTGTGTGTAGGCAAGGCTTTCACTATACTTATGGGAGAGAGGACACTCAGATCCGGAGTTATGAGGATGCTTTGTTCTCCACACTTCAATTTTTGGCTGACATGTAACAAGTACATAACAGCTCATCCATGGCAAAAACAACATCCCTGGAAAAGCTCTCACATCCTGTTGGAAACAGAATATTTCTTGCTCCAATCCAAGAGCCTCTATCTCGCTCCCATAAACACATACAGCAACCTCTGTGGAACTGAGCTGCTTTCTAGTGTAATATTAAGACTGATGGCAGCTCCTTCACAGGATATAATCAAGTGGAAGTTGAACTGGTCTGTGTGAGTTTTCATCATGACAACAAGCCAGCCAGTGAGTAATATCTCAGCAATACACTGTACAAATGTACAATATGTATGTGTGTTTCTGTGGTTTTCTCCAGTGAGTTTTTAAGCATGTTATTGAAATCCCAAAGGTGCTGTTCAAGGGCAACTGGACCTTTTTTAAGTTCTTGAAGATATTTTACCTTCAAACTGAAAGCTTCATTGCTTTTGACTGTCTGGCTGGAGTAGCAGGCATTAACTCTGCATAAACTGTAGAGTCATTAAATAGTTTGAGTTAAAGTTAAAGCCTTTATGGTCACCTGTGTGCTCTTTCACCACCTGGCCTTCATGTTTGTTTGTCAGTTCTGACTGTATTGTACGTCAGTGATAGATTATACCTTAGCCCACCTCCTCGGTTTAGAGAGGTTTATTCTGAACAGCACCCTTGGAAAAACCATGACCTGAATTACTTAGAATCTTTAAAAAAATATGTGGTTTCCAGTTTATGGGTAAAATCACATACACACAATGTTGCAACAAAAAAGTAAAAGCAGTTTTCCAGGTCTCCAGAAGAACCAGGAAACATATGATTTGCATACAAAGTCACGTTTTTCTTTAGTATGCTAATGATCACATACCTGAATCAGCCATAAATCAGTTTATACTTAATTTGAAGCTAGAAATAATGTTATTATTTCAACGCAGTTGCTGTGCAGTTGATTTCTGAAGCTACTGTACATCAGGATGTCTGGACTGTTTTGTACCTTTTCACAAATGTCAGATCTGAACTGGGGAAACTGGGACAGTTCCCACAGGACTCCAGATGTGTGGTTTTCAATTACTCCTGAATACATGGTGTTCTGGCCTCCTGGTGAGAAATTGTCATCCTCGAAAAGGCATCAACTAGCCTGTGCGTGATAGTTAGTATAACTAAAATATGCTAGTTCTATAATTTTGTCCTATTCCAGGCAGTTTAAAATGCACTGGCCAGTCATTTTCAAAAAAAAAATAAATCAATAAAAAAAATAAATAAATCAGATGTGGTCAGAGATTTGGATTTTAACAAGTTGATGGATATTTTTCCCTGCAGCCCATTGACAAAGACAAGGAATTTTTGATTTATGGAAACTCAGCTCTCAGTTTGAGTTATTGTTATTTTAATGATTAGCAAAAACATTGTGCTATTGTAAGACTTTAAAACTGTTTTGATATACATATACTGGACCAGTGTAAGTTGAGTAACAGCTTGACACCAGCTTCCATAATTCAGATTTAACAATGGATACACACTGACGGACGTGGATAAAAATTAATCACTTTGCAATATACACTAGCCTGCCATTTTTGGGGCTAGGAGCAGCAGTGTAGTGTAGTAACCCGGATTATGGTAAGAACCATGCAATTAAGTACAAAAAATGGATAGTCCATCATTACTTCAACACAAAAAGGTCAGTCATCAAAAGCTATGACGGATCTGGAGCTCTTGAGGATTGTCACAAGAAAAGGAAAACCAGGAGTGACTTCTGCTGCAGAGGTCAATAAGAGTTACCAATGTCCGAATCCACCACTTAAAAAAGACATCAATGCTTTCGCGTTTAAGTAGCAAACAAATCTCAACATCAACTGTTCAGATGACTCCATGTGAATCAGACCTTCACGGCAATGAAGCCACCACTAGGGGAGACTAATGAGAACAACTGGACCAAGAGACACAGGAAACAACACAATTATTGCAGTGGAAATCTGTACTGTGGACTAAGAGACCAAATTTTGTATTGAGTTTTGGCATGATTTGGCAGCAGTGAGAATGGATAAAGCTCAGCATATGTGTGAAGTGTGATGTGACTGGAAAATCATTTCAGGTCACAACTTTATAAAGGTGCACAGAACGCAAAGCTGTGATCTAAGCAGCTGCTTCAAAGAAAGTAATACTTCAAACATATTTTATTTACACTTTAAAACTTTAAGATTTTTTTGCTTACTATACCTTTTCATATATGTATTTAGAAAAAAAATTGAATAGAAAGGTCTGCGCAAATTACACTGCATGCTCTTCTTAGAATTTTTCTTTGCACAAGTCCAAGACTCATCAGGTGGTTCACTGTGTATTCTATTCAACAATACATTGCTGTTAGAGCCTACCAGGTTTTAAATGAATTTAGTGACATTTGAGTTGTTTAGGGCTCAGTTTTTGATATTAAATATTAATGAGTTTCTATCTTATTTTAATGCAATGTTCATAAAAATAAAACCTGAATTAATTTGTTTTATTTTTATGGTGTGGACAACTAACAATGATTATCATGGTACTATCAAAGAAGGGAAATATAAAATACCAACCTAAAATACCTACAGACACATTTTGCTTTCTATAAGCAAAGAGGGAGACTAAAAAAATAACTACCCTGTTAAGCCACAACATTAAAACCTGTTGAAAGGAAGGCAAATATTAGCCAACAAGTGAACAGAGGGTTCTGGGTTGGGTTCTGAGCAACTTTGACAAGGGCCAAACTGTGATAGCTAGATGACAGCGCATCTCCAAAATGCCAGAACTCGCTGGGTGTTTACGATATTCAGTGGTAGCAAGATAACCAGTGAACCAGTGTCAGGATCATAGCTGCCCAAAGCTCATTAATGCATGTGGTGATGGAGGCATAGCTTGTCTAGTTTGATCCCACAGAAGAGCTATGGCAGCAGAAACTGCTGAAAAATATAAAGCTGGGCATGATCTACAAATATCAAAATAAACAGCTCCCCAGCTCTACCTGGGGTAGAAATGGAACCAGGTTTCATCATAAGGATACTGATGAAAGAAGGCCCAACCTTGTAACATAAGTGATATTCTTTTGATGTCTTTGTCGATGTCTTTGTTGCCCATCTCTAGCAACAAAGGCCCAACCTTGTAGCAGATACATGTAGATGCAGAGCTGTTGGTGGAAGACAGGGACTTTCACGGTATTAGTTGAGTGGTTTTAATGTTGTGGCAGATTAATATATATCTCAGTTTTGCCTGATACATCTTATGGAAAGTACTTGGTATACACTAAGTAGGAACTGCAATAACCCCTCTTAACTGCTGTTAAAGACCAAAATATTCAAATTATTATTGTGTAATTTTTTTGTTACTATAGTTGATTGATCTTATGATGTATGCACTATATTATTAGTACATGTTTGATACAAACATACACATTTCTAATTTAAAACAGTTTGCAGCAACACTACATGCAGATTTAAACATTCGTAGGCCTTGTGCTTGCCACGATCACTGCACCATGAAACTTAAAAAATAATACAGGCCTCACAGCGCAGAGAGTAAATTTCATGGGGAATTAAATTTCTGTGACTGCAACTTATTGCTTTGTTATGTCCATGTATATCAGATGTGCATCCCACAGTCTTATCACACTAACTACCTAATTGCTGCAAACCTGTTATAGAACCTGACAGTGTGACATACATTTTGTCTGGTGTGTGACAGAGAGGTTGCCTTTATCTAGCTGAAGCCTCACCTGTAATCGCATCTTCGTTGGCACGCTATAAAAAGAAACTACGGGGAGCCATGGTAACCACTTGCATACGTCACAACATGCAGTCCTTGGCTGTCAGGTCAGCTGATGTCACATACACACACATACGTAAAGAGCAAAATGTGATGCAGAGACCTTGATAGGGAAACATGACAAGCTGTGTCGGTGCTAGTGGCTACAAGTGAATGTCAATGAAAGCCAAGCAGACACTAGCAAACACACTGACACACAAATATAACAATATGACAGCTGAGCGGCATTTGCTCTGAGATGCTCATCACTTCTCGTTATCCTCCGGCTGCATTTGCTGACTGAATGTAGGGCTGCTTACAGAAATGCATGGGCATAACACATGCCCACACACCAACAGACACACACTGAGACAGACAGGGAGCTCACATCTGGTCTTAAACAGCAATAGCAACTCACAATATGACCATCTGCTCATGGTTCAGTAATCCATGTTAAGAGAAGGATCTACACAGCATTGCTGTATTGTACGTGTTATGTCGCTGCTGACCTGCAAACAAAGGCTCATGTAGCATAAAACATTTGGATTTTTTACAAAAGCTATGCAATATAAACAACATTTGATGAAGACCTGTCAATAGTTAGTTTCCTTGCCTGACCTAAACAAAACAAGCCACAACAAAACACATTGTATTTGTATTTACATTAAGAACTGTTGTCTTATCTGGTCAAAGTGTAAGTTAGACAAGGCACTGTGCTGTTGCGAAGATACAAATCCCAAAGGGAGCTCTCTCTGTTCATTGTTCACTTTGGCTAACATCATTATAGTGTTGTTTTACTGTGCTCAATGTCCCTAACAGCTGGCGGTGGCTTCTACTGTGTTTAGCTTTTGGATGAAGACTACAAACACAATGTGACCACCTCATTAATTAACAATATCAATGAGAATAAAGTTCCACATCGTCACAGTGGCTCTCCTCAGCTAACCTGCAAGTGTTTGGACTGTGGGAGAAAAGACAGTTAGCTGGCTGGTTTAACAGTAAGTCAACAGTATAAACTACTGCACTGCTATGCTACATTTTATTATCAAATTCATGTAAACAGCACAACAGTAAAACAATGTACACATATAATGTTCTCTCTTGTCCTTCTGTGAAGCCAGAAGGTTTGACAACATTGTCAAATTTCCCAAAGTTATAAAAGCAAATTAACTGGCCTGCATAGTTGATTCATAAAGGTAAACTAGCCTCAAAAAACAGTCCACACACTTTTCTCTTCTCAGTGGGACATGAATTAGAAAAGCAGTCAATAGCCACACAGCAAAATAATTTGCATGTGATTGGATTAGCTATCATAGCCATAAATCAAATATAATGCCCAAGTCTAATTCAAATTTAGGTGCTGCTTGTTATTTTCTTGAATCTTCTAAACCATTATCTATAATTTGCTAATTGGCCTGTCTTCCAGCTACCTCAACACTAAGTGGACACTATCCACACTAATGAAATTGAACTTGCTAAAACCTGAAAGTGATTTAGGCTGGCTTCTCTGAGGAGGATATCATAGTTGCCTTTAAGCCACTTTTGGAAAAAAAGACTGTATATTGTCCACCTTATTTACTCTGCTAAGCATAATGGTATGAAAAGATTCCATTTTAACACTGTACTGGATTTGTTTTTCTCATTTCTCTTCAGCATACACGATAGCTTATGGTAGAGAGGAAAAATACTGCCCGAGGTTGCAAGCTATTTAGCTTTTGGGTAAGATATGAAAACATTCCAAAGACTCTGGAAGAGAAAGATACTACACTAAGACAAGGACTACAAATCACTCCCTGTGGTTAATGAATAAAAAGGATGTAATGTGTAGTGTACTGGAATATATGGCTTGCTTGTAGTCACATAACATCAACTGTCAACATAAGCTGGTGCAGGATGCTATTTTGACAAACATAGGAGCAGGCACTCCCACTCAGTCGTCTGTGTGTGCCATAGCAGAAAGAGAAAAAATTATTCATACCAATCTGAATATACAGCCTTTAGTCAAATCCTCCTCCGGACGACAGAACCACATTGAAAGACTGCATGTGAATCTCCTCGTTGTCATTAGAATGAAATGAAAAGAGGCAATGAAAGACAGCTCTGACTGACACATCGACCAAGAGTGGGACGACAGGAAACCAGATGCCTGCTGAAGAAGCAAAGGAGTGAGGGCAGGGTGAGGGTAGGAGAAGAGGTGAAAGTGAGACAAAAACAGAGGCTGGAAAGGGTTAGAGGGGAAGAACTGCAAGAGGGGAGAGGAAAGGAGAGAAATGTGGGAAGAGGGGAGAAGGGGGATAGATTGGATATACTGTAGGAGGGGAAGAGATGAAAGGGGAGGTGGAGAATGGAGAGAGGAGAGTAAATGGGAGTATGTGGGCATGAGAAAAGCTCCCAGATGTTTCACAATGCAGCTAATCTGCATCCTAATAAGTGTGCAGGAAACTAATCAACTCATACAGTTTTGCCTGTCAGTCTCCCTCTTCATCTCTTTACACACACGCACGCACACACATATACACACACAAGGCTCATGTGGCGATACTCCTCTCCTCATCACCCATGATTTTATTAGTTTAGGAGTTTATGATTTCTCCCATCTTTTCCCTTCTGAGCAGTAATCATCCATCCATCTGTCCACCCTGCAACTAATTTGTGTGTCATTTTTTCTTAGCCTTACTATGTTCCAAAAACATTTTGGATAATTTCTCTCTCTTTCAGTGAAGATGCTGTCCCACATTTTGGGCTGAATTTAAAACTGACCTGTGTAAAGTTTTGAAACATTTTGAAAAACCACAGCTCTAACTGAAAACTGTTTCAAATAAAACTGAAAATAATTAGACCCGAATTAATTGGTAAGTGATTTATCAGCATTCAATTTTCACAACACATTTTACTTGAGATGATTTTATATATGATCACTGCTAGCACTGTAGCTGAAGTTTGTTAGGACCCACATCAGTGTTAGTAGAGATGTAGCGACTGCTTCTAGGGTTTCTCACTAGAGTGGCAGTGATCACCTCTGGCAACTGTGCTGGATGGTTCCAGTATGACTATGGGGTAACTGTGCTCAATGTGAACCATCATGCCATAAAATGTGGTCGGGACAGAATAGCATATCTTAGACTGGATGGCTGGTCACCAGTCAAGCCTAACTCCAGACTCCAGTTTTAGCTCAAGTTACGTAACCTTCCAAGGTAAGTCAAACTTACCAGGGTTTATTTATGTGTTTGCTGAATGTAAATATGATACTGATTGTAATTTTTTTAGCTTTCTAAAATCTAGCAGCTAACTAAGCAAGCATTTTAAGGCTTTAAGGCTACGTTGGGGCCAGAAACAATAGCATCTAGTATGTTTTTCGGTATGTGTGCAGCTGGACTAGCCGCAAGGTTACTAATTCCCATTGACGTTACAACAAATAATTATTAATTTTGGGGGCTGATCTCAGACAGAATGAATCAGCAGCATTACCCTTTTACAAATCAGTGTGCAAAGTTATAAGAAATGTAATTCTTTTTTGGAGTCATGTACTGGTAAAATAGGTTATACCGAGAGAGCAGAGGGGAAACAAGACTAAGTCTACAGTCATGTTAGTGACACTCTGAGGCCGCAGTTGAGCTAAATGTTAATGTATATATTGTTTACATTGTTTCTGTGCTACGTTAACATATTAGCACAATAACATTTGTCATTTTGCACAAAACACAAAGTACACCACAGGGCGATGGAAATGTCATGAGCGTTGAAGGTATTTGTTTTGGATAAAATTTAATTCGGACCAGACTGTGGTGCTAGACAAAAGGTCAGGATTTACAACTTAACCTCTAGGGACCATGAAGGTCTCCACCACATTTCACAGTAATCCATCCACCACAAGATATCTGAATAATAAATATCACCTTAAGGTGTTGCTGTTGTTACATTAAGTTAGTAACAATAAGTAAATATCAGTGATTAGCCCGAGTTCATGCTAGGTTTACAATACCTGAACTGAACTGCAACTATAAACTAAGCTTCCTTGAAGAAATGTCAAAACTAAATGCCATACAGGACTCATATGCTTTGTTTTCTGCTTTCAAGTATACACTGTAAATATATATTTTCAGAATGGTACTCTAGCTGCCAAGTCTTCTACCACTTTGCAGATCCATTCAAACAGTTCCTGTCTACTCCTAAATAATATATGATCCTATGGCAACAGAGGTAAGGGTTTTGATGGAATGCACCAAAAAGTGAACTGCTGCATGTTGCGGAGAAAGATAAGATGTCAGACCAGCACAGGGTCAGGTCAACTCAGTGTGAAAAACCCAGCAAGAGTCCAGGCCTCTGGTAAGAGGCAAAAGAGAGGCAAAGCTGCTGCCTTGGTCACCCTGTGATGGATTTATCACTGGAAGTCCATACACACGATGGGATCTTATTTTCACTCACAAACTACACACAAACCAAGCACGACACAAAATCAGGCCTTTAGTTAGTGAGGTTCAGAAAACCTCATGGGAGGGTTAGGGATGCCACCTTGAGAAAACAGGATTCCATCTTATGAAATGGAAGTGGATCAAGTTGTCTACAAAGGCACATCACCTGCTGACATGATGTGTCAAGTCCGAATATGGAGATCACACATCCAGACTCACTTCCCACAGTAAAACGCTATCAGCCATTAAAGATGAAAGATGCTAAAATGAATGGTAGACAAACAATAGCTGGAGAGGGGGTGAGGTGGGGGATTGGGGTAGAAAGCAGAAGGTGAAAAGGCTATTAAGCTGCATTTGAGCTCACGTTTACAAGGGAGACAAATGAAATGTCGAGTGTGTAACACTTGACAGATACAATTTTATTTTGGTTGCTTGTTTTTTGTTCAGCTAGATGTAAAAACATTACACTGAGCATGTACTAAATATTTATAACCAAAAATGCTGAAGTCGAATAAAGAGAAGAAGTGGGTAGCTGACAATGTTTATATCAATGTGACTAAAAACAGGTATTTTGGTGCAGTTGTATCCGTTTTTTTTTTTATGTGCTACAGTGAGACAAGACATGGATAATAAAACAGCAGTGCTTAGAGAGGTAAAACAAAGGGAATTCAAGTTACTGAAACAGGAAGGGGCACGAGTCAAGGTCACACACAGTGGCAATCAAGATAACTGAAAATACATGCTTCAAATAAAAGATATTTTTAGACATTTTACAACATCTTCTCCCAAACATAGTCGTCACTAAATCCCAATTTGTAACAGTATTTGCTGCTGATGAAGCCACAGTGAGAATCTAACTAAAATGTGCCTCGTCTGATACCTAACTCAACCAATATCAGTTACAACTTACAGTACTCTAAAAGATGCAGTGTGTATTTGAAATTTATATTATATGGTCATTTTATATTTTGGCAAATTAGACTTGTTTCCAGGTATCTGTGGGTGCTCACAGACTTCTGGTTGATAAAAATCCTCCTGACCCGTTGCACTTGATCTCAAATACAGTATTCTGTGACTGGTCAATGCATATTTTTAAAAATTTGAATTAGAAAAATGGGAAGCTTGCAATCTTGCAAAGGCCAGGTTATCTGCCCTTTGGAGAAGATAGTTTCTCATCAGGAGAACAGCACACTAACTGTGTATCCAGCAGTGATTGAATACTACACAACTGGATTCCTATGGGAACTGGCCCAATTTTCCAGTGCTTGTGAATAGGTCCAGTCCTAATATCCTCATATACAGTTGCCATACAACATAGCATGGTCACTTAACTTTTTGTACACATTATGTTGCAGATGCAATCCATCTACACTCAAAAATCCACAATGACATAGTTAAAACAAATTTATTTGATATTTGTTACAAACAAAAAAAATCAGATTTTTTATCTATAAAGTATTACTGGTATTTTAGTGTATCTGGCTGTGTTGGTGTGCTCTGATGAGCTAGAGCATTCATCTTGTTGGTGATATAAACCACACGCTAACAAAAAAGAGGTGCTTTCTAAAAAACTAATATTTACTACATTCATTTTATCCAAAACTTCAGCTACAGGAATTAACATTAATTAGCTATACCAATTAGCTATACCTGATTAGATTTGCAGACAGCAGTCAGCAAAATTAACAAATGCTGAATTATTCTTTGTCTTCTTATGACCCTTTCTAGATAGTCACCCCCATGGCATGGTCATATGAGTATGTACAACAGCATTTCACTTAAAAATCATGCATGTGCTTCTCTCCTGCAGTGGATGGATTGCTGTCATGGTCAGTACTATTAATGCCGTCTGACTTTCTTGCTTTGGACAAGATGACTGTCACTGCTGTGAAATGAGAGCTTGATCTACTCCTGATCTACAATCTATGGTGTTCAGCCGAGTGGTTATTTTTTATCCCCTGTCTAAACTTGTGAAGACACGTTCTCCTCCTGGAGCTAACCTGGACTTTGCAAAAACCACCTGCAAAGCAACAATATTGAGTTAGCTAAAAAAAGAGTGTTAAAGTCAAATGCTTTTCTGTCTTTAACAGCCCTGACTGATGCAACTAACTGTCTACAGGAACTCTCCCATCATTAAAAGCACAATTGCATGATTCACCAAAGTTTGGCATAGTTCGGCCCCCCGAAAACAGTGTGTGCAATTGGGCTGACTTAGTTATATACCTTAACAATCTTTGCCAATTTATATGCTACTAAATACAATATGACTTCACCCCACTGTCAGATTTATTTTATCATTTAGATTTTTGCTCAATACACTCATTATTGTGACTATAGGGTATTGTGAGTATATGGAACTGCTATAAACGATTTGTCTAGGTGTAGCCTTGGCCTAGTTCTTATTCTCCTGTATCATGTTTGCATTATGTCAACATTATTCTATGAATCAGTATAACAGACTGTTTGTATTAGAAGCCAAATCTTTGTGTGTGAAATACTTGGCAAAAAATATTGACTCTGATTGATATTGCAAGTGTGTTACTAAGTGAATATACTGTACAGGTGTGTGCTTACAAGAGCATGGTGATTAATGTGTGTTTCTTGTATGTGTGTGTCATTCTGGAAGCAGATGAGCAAGTGTGGTCCCTCCCCTCCCAAAAGGCAAAACAACAACTGTTCACCAACTGTGCTGAAACAGAAAAGGATGAACAACACTCCTTTTCCTCCTAATGAGCAGAGCAGAATGACAGATTAAACTGTGCAAGGCCCACCCTAGAGTGGAACTATTTTTGCTCTCCTCAAATGTCACTAAGCGCTAATGCACTAGTAATATTTTGACTTCAAAAGAGCATGTCTTGGTTTCTAGTCAAATGCTGTTAACAATAAAAAAGGAAAGAAAGAAAAACTATTAACTAAGAAAAAAAGGATTGTGCCAAAAATATATGAAACTATTTATGAGAGTGGAGAACACAACTGTAGCTACAGTTGCTTCTAGTCAGACATGATTTGTGAACACCAGGATTAAACTGTGACTGAAATACAGCATACTGCACAAATGATATATGTTATATCTTATTATAATTACTGAATGCTGTGTTGCCTTTGTTACATAGACAAAATGAAGGTTATTTTTCTAGGATATCTGTTACCAGGCATCCAAAAGTGGAAAGTGACAAATTACTTGAGGAGAGAAAAGGAGGAAGACATGTCATTCAGCTTTACATTAGTGTTCGTCACTTTAGGATTAATCATAATTTTCTTTTCAGTCACAAAGTGATTAAAAAACAAACTTGTGAAATGAATAACACCTGACCATTTTTAAGTAGCAGCCAGAATAATGTTTTCTCCTTGAGAAGTTGTCTGTCTGAAACGGTATTTAAAGTGACCTTTCAGGCAAAGTAACATTTACTACTGAAGTTTTGTGCTGACAGTGACTATTTTAATTTCAGCTGAAATAGAATAAAAAGCTCATACAAGATTCTATTTTCACCACCAACTGAGAGGCTCCAGGCAAAAACATCAAAATAATATGACACATAATAGTCATGACCATCTGCTTCCTGGGTCTGGGCAAAGAGCTGCTTATGTTCAATGATTCTAATTGGTCTAGGAGGGGCTGTAGTTATAAAAAGCACAAAAATACACAGAATCATAAAATGCTGAAATTTCAGTTGTGTATCTAATATGGCGAGGACAGCTTGGAAAGAAGAAGACATTGTAGGTTCTTTATGTGGCCACTGTTAGGCATGTGGAGTGGAGGAAGGAACAGAGCATACTGGGGAAACCAGTCACTTACCCATCACTTTAACAAAGTAGGCATCAGCTTCAAAATTGTTCTTCAAAGCATGGATGATCAAGTCCTTTTTGGCCTCTGCCTTGCTCAGAACCAGCATGTCTAATATACCCTACAAAAGAAGACAGGCATATTGATAAGGAACAATGAGGGGTTGGTGTGCATGTGCTCTGATGTACATTTTTATCCCTCTAACAGACTGAGTGACTGATCCAGTTTTATCACATCGTCTTCTTCCCTTTTCTCGTCTCCTCACTGCGTCATATTAAAGGATTTTCTCTCTAGGGTGAGTGATGCACGAAACAGAGTTAGAGAATAGATGGACCACATTAGCAGTACTAATTAATTCTGATAAGACAAGTACAGAGAGTAGATTGCAATTCCTCTACTGCGCTACGTGCAGTTGCTCATTGTGGGTGTGAGCGTCAATATGTGAGCAGAGCTTATGAAACACAAGGAAGGTGTATGTTTGTTAATGTAAAAACATGTTTTGTGGTATGTACTGCTGCAAAAGAGAATTGTTAGGCTTTTTAAAAGTTGAAGTGTAGATACTTTTATATAATGACCTAACCATTGTAACAATGAAAAGATGGACAACAGATTCAAGAAATCTAGTAAAAATAACAAATGTATGTTGTGTGTGAAAAATCTGCACCAAAAAAAAAATCTGATCATGCAAAGAAGATGAATGACACCCCTGTGTGAATACATTATGTGACACAGATGGTGTAGGCTTGCACACAAGCTACGGTGTGAGCCTTTAACTGCATTAGTGATTACAAACAAGCAATAAACCGAACAGGACATTGCACTGTCCTCAGTCCAATTCTGCAATAATACTTCTGAGCAGGAAAAGGAAAACCATAAACTTAAATCACTTTATTGACGTCAGTGTCAAAAAGCTTTACACATAATCCACTTTTCTGCATTAGAGCAATATTCTTGTATGCTCTGTGAGATTTGTTCATTTCTCCTCTCTATTTGGTGTGACATTCTTTAATTTCATAGGAATTGTCACTGTGATTTCATTCAGCTGCATATATAACTAACTAAGTACAAGCATGTTTTTGGATTTTGTGCACTAATTGCACAAGTAAGCGGACATATTGAGGGCGTGTGACAGCCGGATGAAAGACTGATAGAGATGCAAAGAAGTGGAAGAAGAAACAAATGTAAGAAGGGATGGTCTACTGTACATTATATAGGACCAAGACAAACTCTAAATTACATTCACTGGGCAAAAATTACTTACATCCTCATAGATGTCAAAGAATGTTGCCACAACAGCGTTTTGGATTGATCCCAAATCTGACTGGTCCCAGTGGATGCGGAACATCCTTCCTATATTCTGGCAGCTGGCGTTATTACAGGGAACGTTCTCCAATAGGAAGGCCTGCTGACCACTGGGAGTAAAAGAGAGAGAAAATTAATGTTACCATTTGCAACTTACAAGGTGACAGTGGAGCATGGTGAAAGTTCATAAATAACAGTGATAACATTAGCATTATCAGATGGTTATCTCATCGTTTATCATCTGGATCATACCAGCTGACTCACCAATCACATGGTACTGTAGTGGTATTTACACCAGGCTATTACTACAAGCTGATTTGTCTAAAGCTAACCCTGGTTACTGCATACCTCCTCCATCCTCCTGTTATGTAGCATACACAAAATGTCTAAGCAGGACATTTCTCAATTGGGTCTGATATACTGATCTGTTTGTGTGATGTAAATAAGGTTTAATGTTTAGAATCACTTGGAGCATTTACATGAAACATAGAGCCCAACCTTTTTTGCAAAACATAAGTGTATACTGCATATTGAACAACCCCTTAACTTAAGCATCTGAACTTTGAATGGTGTCCTTGTACAATTTTATTGTTCACATATACAGTAAAACACAAATACACCACCTTGCATGCACACATTTGTAACAATACATAAATAATGCAAAATTTTGCTCTGACTACACCCTGCGTTTGGCCATATTTTGCTGATGCAAGTGGCTAATAATACAGTAT